>JAHPZR010021816.1:50000-74131 GCA_019787425.1 Platygyra sinensis
CAAATACACGTGACTGAAGAAAAGCGCGGGAAAAAGTGTGTGAGCGCGTCGCGATTGGTTTTGGTTTAACTTCTGATTGGATGAAAAACTGACGCGATGTTTAAGCCAATCGCTTGCCGTAGTAATGTAACACGAAGTCAAAGCGAGTTACGTTATACACTCAAACGAAAACTGCTCAACAACTCATTGGGTCCGTTGCAGAACATTGTACTTAGATAACAATGGAATTCGTTATGAGCATTCTTTCATAATTTTGTCCACAAACTCACCTGACATTCACTAAAGAGCTGGCAAGACGGGATGCAGGATCTTTCCAGTCGCCTCCATTCGTTGAATGTCTTAATGCTATCAAGAACAATGAACGGTTTTAAAATGAAACGCACTAAGCCATGTTTCTTTTTCACACGGAGGTCGCACGCTCAATGCTTTTCCAGCCTTAGAGACGAGTGAGACTGGACGCAAAAAATTCCATTCTGATGACGTAGCTCAGCAGAGATCAATGCGCTGTCCCTGATTGCTTGCTACTCGGATTTGAAGTTTCGCGCGCAAGTATCAACCAATCAGAGACGCCACTCGAATCTCCGTACACCAGCGTTATCAGAGAAGATTCTTCTTCGTCGAATGCTGAAAAATTACATTCTCTGAAGACTGACATACTTCCAGCAGACGAAGTTTCATCAAAAACCAGTTTTTTAGACTCACCCATTGAATAGAGGTTGTCAAAAATCTGATGAACGCGTATGATTTCGTAGTAAAGCTCATCATATGATGTGGGAGAAGGCAGAAATGTGTCGCCATACGTGATAAACAAATTGAAGATATTCACCACCTAAAGAAACAAAATTAAGATTTTCTGATATTGAAACTCTATATATCCTACCCAAGGTCATCTATGCTGATTCTTGTTGAGTTAAACGAAGATTTGTCTTCAATTGTAAGCCTTACCTAAACTGTTGAATAAGACGATGTATCTTTTTATTTAAGATCAGATATATTGGAAAACGCTCTCTGAGGTGAAATTGTTCGAAAATAAATGCGATAGCTATTGTGGACTGCAAGAACAGAGGTTGATGTTAGCCATGACACACCGTTTGGCAAAACCCAAAAGTTTGAGTCATTCTCAAAAATCTTCACGTTGAAGAGCCTTTTCGAACTTAAATTTCTAATTTTAAGAGCAATTTGAAATCATTCTTTTGAACCGCCCATCGTCAATTTAAGGAAAACATATTAAGAGCGTCCATTTTCGTATGGAAAAGGACGACTTTGAACAACGTATGGACAGTTTTTTACTTAGAAACCCTCATCTATATAAGAAGAGTAACAAAGTTCCCATTTCTGGCACCTACATTCGTTGCCATCTGGAGTCCAACACGGGGCAAGTAACGATCAAACTAAGCTTGCGGCTAGCTCTCCCCAAGCCCTTACCGTCGGCTTGAGCGCGCTCGGTAAAAAAAATCTATCCTAAAATTCAGCCTTTTTTTTCCAAAATAGCTCTTTATTCCCGAGAAAGCTGTCAAAAACTAACCTGTGAGGCCAGAGAGAAGATATCAGAGGTCTTTGTGAGCGCACTTTCATTAGACAGAAGGAATTTAAGGAAGTTCATTAGAGCAGTCCAGAAGTTCTTCCAAGAATAAGACAGCCTCACACGACATCTCTTCTGGTAACAAAGCATACGGTGGAGAATTCCAAACGTTTTACTGCAAGAATAAAAGAAGAACAACGTCTTGTATAGAAAGAAATGCTATTCTGAACGCTTGTATCTCTCGACCAGACACACAGCATTTCAACGGAAAACGACTTTAAAATTTCACGATTCTAGCATGGCTCGGCTACGATGCCAGATGGAAGCACGAATAACCACAGTTATTATGCACTGAACTCTCTAACTCTTTTCTGATTAGCCGAAAGCGTACAGTGAATTTTCGAAATTAGCGCCCGTGACGCCATAACATAACCGTGACGTCAAGGTCACGGCTTATCATGTCATGTTCGCGCGCTTTGTGTTGCTTCCTGTCAGTGAAGAAGTAAAATAATAATCATGGTCTCAGTAAGGGTTATCAGCCTCAGCCTTCGGTTGGGCTGACAACCCTTACCTCGACCTTGATTATTCTAAATATCTCAAAAACCTTATCCAATAATTGTTTATTACAACCACGATTGCACTGGATTTAAAGATGTTAACGTTCGGTGACCCCTACTTTTCTTTCCAGAAACAAATTTTATTTACAATTATCGGCTCCACACCTAGCAAAAATGAACAAAAAAATCAATGTGGAAAGTTAAAAAGAATTCAAGATTTCTGTCCACGGGGCATCGAATCCTTCCATCTTGGGGCTGCATGGCGCGCGAAACAATGGTCGCTAAATGCAAGCGTGTTCTTTAAGGAACCTTACCAGTTAACTAATTCACTTAATAGGTCCACTTCAACAATATTTAGTAGAGAACATTTCACTTCAAAGATCTAATTACAATATTTTGGGGCTTATAGACACTGCGGCCTTACTCGCTAACTAAGCCATGTTTAGGGTGCTCTCCCGGGCGAATTCGGTGAACCAACATTTTTTTTACAGTTCTGGCATAATTTTAAAAGTCTCAGAAAAAGTTAATGTTGGAAATTTTTGCGTGCGAACGTCCTTAATTAGCACAGAGTTCGACGTTTGTTCCTTTAGTTTTTGTTTCGATTAAGAAAATATATCAAACACTCGAGACAGTGTTTCATCCGCTATCCAAACACCTCGCATTCACTCAAATATACTCTGCTACGCGTCGTATTTTTAACTCTCGTCTCGGTGTGGATATCCCGAGGAAAGACGGTCTCTTGTGTTCGATACAAGTGCCTTTAAAAAGCATGTAAGTGATTTGCTATTCTTAATAATGGAGGCTGAGGATGATTATGTTGAAACGCTTATTCTTCCGTATAAAATTGCAAATTTTTGAATAGTTTTTGTTAGACCGGACCTTCTTAAACTTCATATCCTCCTGTTTTCGTTTTCGTGCCATCTTGTTTTTCTTTTCTTTTGTTCCTTTAATTTAATATCGTATTTAAGGTATATTGGTGTAACCTAGTAATTAACATTTTAACCACGGACTGTGTGTTGCTCCGCCCACCGCGATTAGCCTTTGCTATTTGTGGGCGGAGACTGACTGTACTTTTAAAATATAAAGTGGAAACAAATGAAAATTGATTGAATTGATTGAATTGATACATTACATATAGGAAATCTTGGCCGAAGTCAAACTCTTGACATGTAATAAACAAATTGCTGCTGTTTACCTGTATAAGTCGGTTGGCAGAGTTTTCATCATGTGAGTCACAATAAACTCCACCATAAGATCTGAAAATAAATGTTTACATCATTTGTTGTTACTTCACGTTATGCAAAAATAATAGCTGTGAGGCAGACATCAAATTACTTCACAGTCTCTCTGTAGCAGTGTCTTCGAACACCGTTTTCTTGCGGGACAACGCGGGCAATCCCGAGTGACTACATAAACCCTATATCGCCCATGCGGGAAGACAATCATAGCCCAAGATTTGGTTCAGAGATTTTGCTGACGATTTTTAAATGACTAGTCCCTCGGGAAACCCTAGGGACCAGGCTTGATCTTTGCCTCTAAAAACATTGAGATTCTCGAAAAACACAAAATACTGTTTTCCCCAGGACCAGTAATTTTAAAAGTGTTTCATCTTGACGTCTCCGCCCCTGGTGAACTTCCAAAGATCGCGTAAAAACTCTTCAAGCTTCAATAGGAACCGAAGTCATAAAAAGTGTAGGCTTAGTTATGTATTATTATTATTAATACTCACCAAGTAATGCGCACGCAAGAGGTCGTGAAGGAGCATTCTTTTCAATAACGGCGCCTCTGTGATACATTTGCTGGATCAAACAGTAGAACAAAACATTAACAAGGATATCACCATACCAAAACTAGATCTAGGATGGCTAAAATTCTTCGCTATTAAAAAAGTGAACTCGCATCTGTCAGATTTAGGGCCGAAGTGATTCCTATAAAGAAAAGCTTACGTTTTCGCCCCACCCACACTACCCCGGAGGAATTTAAAAACACAACAGTCACCGGCCATTTAGATTTGTGTTTGAGAAAAACTCGGGCAGGGCAATCACGTGATTACCGTGACGTCATCGAAAAGCTGCGTTTTCAAAATGTTTTCCGTCCACACTTAAACGCAAAGCTAGACTTTTCACAGCCCTCTATTTTCTCGTATTTTTATTCGATCGTTGAACGCGCGGATATAATCGCAAGAGAACTGGTCGCCAGCGCGAGCCCCACCCCCACCCCCGCGATCGCTTCGCTCGCTTTTTCATTACGAGCGTAAATAGAGAGGATGCGAACAGTCTAACGTAAAGCTGGCGTTTATAAATTCGTCCGGTTTGAAGAGCGTTTTCGAAAAGCTCCGTTTTCATGACGGATTAGTGTGGACGGTAGGCCTAACCGTAGAAATAAAGCTGCGTTTTCGTGACGAATTAGTGTGGACGGTAGGCCTAACCGTAGAAATAAAGCTGCGTTTTCGTGACGGATTAGTGTGGACGGTAGGCCCAACCGTAGAAATAAAGCTCCGTTTTCATGACGGATTAGTGTGGACGGTAGGCCTAACCGTAGAAATAAAGCTCCGTTTTCATGACGGATTAGTGTGGACGGTAGGCCTAACCGTAGAAATAAAGCTCCGTTTTCATGACGGATTAGTGTGGACGGTAGGCCTAACCGTAGAAATAAAGCTTCGTTTTCGTGACGGATTAGTGTGGACGGTAGGCCTAACCGTAGAAATAAAGCTCCGTTTTCATGACGGATTAGTGTGGACGGTAGGCCTAACCGTAGAAATAAAGCTCCGTTTTCATGACGGATTAGTGTGGACGGTAGGCCTAACCGTAGAAATAAAGCTCCGTTTTCATGACGGATTAGTGTGGACGGTAGGCCTAACCGTAGAAATAAAGCTTCGTTTTCATGACGGATTAATGTGGACGGTAGGCCTAACCGTAGAAATAAAGCTCCGTTTTCATGACGGATTAGTGTGGACGGTAGGCCTAACCGTAGAAATAAAGCTCCGTTTTCATGACGGATTAGTGTGGACGGTAGGCCTAACCGTAGAAATAAAGCTCCGTTTTCATGACGGATTAGTGTGGACCGTAGGCCTAACTGTAGAAATAAAGCTCCGTTTTCATGACGGATTAGTGTGGACGGTAGGCCTAACCGTAGAAATAAAGCTCCGTTTTCATGACGGATTAGTGTGGACGGTAGGCCTAACCGTAGAAATAAAGCTCCGTTTTCATGACGGATTAGTGTGGACGGTAGGCCTAACCGTAGAAATAAAGCTCCGTTTTCGTGACGGATTAGTGTGGACGGTAGGCCTAACCTTAGAAATAAAGCTCCGTTTTCGTGACGGATTAGTGTGGACGGTAGGCCTAACCGTAGAAATAAAGCTCCGTTTTCGTGACGGATTAGTGTGGACGGTAGGCCTAACCGTAGAAATAAAGCTCCGTTTTCGTGACGGATTAGTGTGGACGGTAGGCCTAACCGTAGAAATAAAGCTCCGTTTTCGTGACGGATTAGTGTGGACGGTAGGCCTAACCGTAGAAATAAAGCTCCGTTTTCGTGACGGATTAGTGTGGACGGTAGGCCTAACCGTAGAAATAAAGCTCCGTTTTCGTGACGGATTAGTGTGGACGGTAGGCCTAACCGTAGAAATAAAGCTCCGTTTTCGTGACGGATTAGTGTGGACGGTAGGCCTAACCGTAGAAATAAAGCTTCGTTTTCATGACGGATTAGTGTGGACGGTAGGCCTAACCGTAGAAATAAAGCTCCGTTTTCGTGACGGATTAGTGTGGACGGTAGGCCTAACCGTAGAAATAAAGCTCCGTTTTCGTGACGGATTAGTGTGGACGGTAGGCCCAACCGTAGAAATAAAGCTGAGTTTTTCAACTTTCTCCGACGTAATGTGGTGACGATCTATCTCCATTTCTCCCGCTTCCATTTTCTGTGTATAAAAGTGTGAAATTTGACGCCATTTTCATCATTAAACTCCCGCTAAATCCGCTTTTTCTTAAGAGACTCCAGTTTTCCTCCTTCCTGTGAATTCCAGTTGGACAACGGTAGAGGACCCGCCAACCTCATTCCCAGGGTCTTTCATCTTACCGCCTCCTGGAAACGAGGTTAAGGACCAGTATAAAAACCCGCTTGGGCTGATGTGACTTCTTCGCGAAATGTTACACTAATTTATCGAAAATAAAAACGGTTGATTTTGCGAGATACTGAGCACCTCCCTTGTTCTAAGTTCAGTTGTCACAAGAGCTGTCGTAATAAGGATGTAGATCACGTCGCTTAGCAACAGCCCTACTCAGGAACGCGGGATCACTTGCACTTACCACTCTATGTAAAGGGACTGAGAACGTCATGTTTGCATCATGAAGAAAAACATTGGCGTATTGATCCTGTGAAAAATAAGGCAGCAAATTTTACTTGAGCTCTTTGATGGTTCTGAAGTTTGTTTCCTTGGGGTAAGTTCCTACGCAGACACTAAGGAGCTTACACAAACCACGAATTCAACGGCAACGAGAACGGTTTAAAACAGTGAACATGCACGAGCGTTGTAAATCTTCCTACATTTTTCAACCGTCCTCTGCAAACATGCCAAATGACCAATTTCAGCGTATTTTGTCGAACGTGAACACATCCTGGCTGATTTTCCGCGAATTTAAAACCCTGGCAAATTTAAACACTGGCTCTCTATTCTTTTGATTCGTCACGTACTCCTCTAAAAGCCAAAGGAATGTCTTCGCCGAAGGCCGCCGTTGTCGCCATTATTAGAGAACTTAAGCAAACCACGACGGCAACGGCAAAGGGACGTCGCCAAAGAAAAGGTTTAATGAGCATAACAATGTCTGTGCACGTGCGTCGTAAATCTTTGTACATTTCGTTGCCGTTCTCCGTCTGCCAAACAACAATAACGTGAAATGACCAAGTTTTGCGTATTTTGGAATACATTGGCCACGACGGCAAATATTTTGGATTTGCTTATGGAATTGATCGCTGGCATTACATGTTTAGTTTGAGCAGGTTCTTAGACGGATTTGCCCTCTGAACGGGTTTAGTTATAGCGAAGATATTTGTTTACAAACATTGTTTTTGTTATTTTAATGCTGAAAACGTGAAACAAAAGAACTCTTTGTTTCACCAGCCAATAGTTCTCTGGCTCTGGCTGGCATATTAATAACAATAGGTGACGTCACTGATATCTTTGCTATTTACGAAATTCGAGCGCAAAATTTAAATCCATTTTTGCTAGGCGTCGTCCCTGGCGTCGCCATCGTCAGTGCTTAAGTTCCCTATTATTTCTGGGCTCCGTTTTAGCTCGTTCTTCCAAGGAATTACTTAAGATTTCACAACCGTCACCTCCGAATATCTCAGTAATGCCAGTGTTAAGGTTTACTAGGGTGCAAAGAGTAAATAAAAGTACTATTGTTTGCCAACAGGCAACAAAAGTTGAGTTTAAATTTGTCTTCAGAATGAAATACACTTTGTTGCACCCTCTGCTGCGAGGTATAAACCTTGCTCCTTCTTCTTGTTTAGCAAGAAAGGCGTCAATTAAGGTTTTACAGACTTCTTCATTATTCTTTCGCAAATGAAAACAATTCTGATACAGGTTTAAGCCAGGGATCTGGGTTACTTTTCGGAAATTCCGGGAAAGTCTAGAAATAGCCAATCCTGTGACGCAGATTTGCTCACATGAACAGTCCAAGTGGCTTTACACGCATTAGCCTGCGTGGCAGGCCGTAGAAAGGGAGGGAGGAAAGTCAAAATAAGCGCGGGAGGATCGCGATCCTCTCGCGTCCGATCTTCTCGCGCTTCATTCGCTCGTCTTTCCCCTTTCCCTCTCCTTCTGACGCCTACCACCAAGGCTATACACGCATGTTCATCCTCCGCGAAACATCCACGCAAAGCACCTGGTGCGTGGTGACATTAACCGCGAAAGAACTGGGTACCAGGACTAAAAATGACATAAAAGGGATTACATTTGGAGTAAGACCTGTCTGGAAAGTTCGCTCTTTCACATTTCATCTTGTCTTTGCTACTTTAGGCTTACCTCAACAATGCAAGTTAAAATGATCAGACACAGCTTGGCATTGCTTATACCCTTGTCGTCTGGAAAGAAAAAAACTTTTAAGCTAAAAATTGATGACGTTAATGAGAAGTTTCCCTGCAGAATCAATATACGAGAACAAAAGAGAAAACGAGAACTATGAAGTTACATTGTCCTACACCTTGTAAAAAGAGTATGGTAGACTGTATACCTTTTGTATTCTGTACAGCAATGGAAGAGTATGTCAAAAGAGTGACAAGTAAATTGGTGGGTTGCCTCAAGTCTGGAGGAAAATCTTCAACAACAGCAGCTACAAAAAGAACGCGAGAAAGATGAGATTTGATAAAAAAAAACAAGAAGTCTTTCAAAACAAGTGGGTTCTATTTACATGAATTCAAATGTAAGTTAAAAAGTGTCATATACGTTGCGAAGTCTAACACTTTTGGTTTCATTTTGTAGAACAATACTTGACAGATCACAGGAACATATTAGGAAGAATGCAAGACTGAAGAAAGCAAGAATGGAAACTGATAGCTGTATGGCTTAACCTAAAAACTGACTCGTACATCTTCGCGTTTGCGTATAGATTCCTTCGCTATTCTTCACAAACATTGAAGCAACATGGCACTTACTCGGCACAAACTCAAAATACCTTCTATCTAAAGTTAAAGGCGTTTAATTCCATTAATTCTCAATTAAGGGGGATATCATCCTGTGTATTAAGTAGAATTATACAATGTATCATACCAGTTGCAGTCCTTTCAACAACAGGAGGAGCAGCAGTAGGTGACGGAGGGGGACTGGACCCTGGAGCAGTCTAGAAAGAACGAGACAACTGGATATTTAGATTATCGCGTGACACGAGATTTTTGCGGGTTCTGATTTTTTTGGTGTTTTGTAGTTTCTTCTGCGATCCACAAAAACAAGCGCCCGTCAAAATTTACTCTACTAGCGAAATTATACATTCAAACGAAAAACACAAGTGATTAGTTATTGATTCAGTTAGAATGTCAGTCATTAATTGATCATGTATTTTTTTTTTACTTTTTTATTTTTTTTTATCTTTACTTTTATCATTATCTCTATCTTCATCATCATCATCATTATCATTATTACTTTGATATCTTCATATTTTTCTCGGTATATAAATATTAGCATGACTAAATTGCTAGGGGCCTAATCAGCTTCATCAACCCAAGTTTAAATAAATAACGTTACTTAGTTGAATTTTGTTTGTGTCGTATATTGTTAAAACGTCTCTTTCGTTCAGAAACAAAGCTACCAAATAAAAGCAAAATGTTCACGAATAAAACGACGAAATTTCCCTTGGTGCATCAGAGGTGCGATAATGTATCAATATAGTTTCGCAAAACACGAAAAAGCGCCGATTGCAAAATTAAACTCCTGCAAAAATGTGCCATACGGAAGGGTCTTAATATGGTTAAGACAACAGTGCTTTGCTACTTAAAATCCACTTTGGAACGGGTAATTGTGCAGTTTATGCCAAAATCACACCGATACTCACCGTGACATGACTAAGGACAGTGAAAAAATTTCTGTTAAGGTGGACTGCTTCATACAATGCCAAAAGGACAGCTTCATTGGTACTAACAAACGGAGACAAATACAACATAGTTAAAGTTAGCTGGTATTTGGACCAAGCGGAATGAATTCAAGCCTGGCCAGCATCACTGGGTTGTGTTCTTGGGCAACACAATGCACCCTCTTGAACCCTCGGGCACTCTTATCACACACAAGTAAAAACGTACTCTATGAAAATCTGCCACCAGACCTGCTCACAACGAAGGATTTTTGCTCTGGGTGACAGCTTTTTGTACAGTAGCACATGGGTGCACGCTCGGCAATAACAATAATACGTTTATATGCCAAAGCATAAGCGACAATAGTTGCATACCTGAAACACTCAGATCTCTCCGTCTCAGCAACAAACATGCTTCCAACCTGTACAGTATAATAAATGTTTAAAATTTGATGGTTTTAAAATAACCTACATGATAGACAAACCCTGCATTACACCATTTCTTTGGTATCGTTAGTTAATTACTGTCGTTATAGCCCTTTTCATGGTTTGCTTTAATTCTCATTTGTGTTACAGTAACCCAACGCGGACGCAAGCTAGGAATTTTTGGCAGAATCTACAAATTAAATTGTCTAAAATTGCCTCACATACATGTACATACCGGATTATGTTGGAATGCAAAAGAGAAAAGTTCACTGTAAAAAGGGCTATTGAGTAACTGCTATTGTGACATTTCTCTACTTCATCATGTAGGCTCAAAAAATTAAGTTCTCACGGCACATACAAAGCTTGTTATGGAACTGATCAATCCTCCAGAGGCCTGTTCCAACATAGCTGCATGCCTCCTGAAATATTAATAATAAAACCAAAATGTCAAACATCAGTTCATTAGATGGCAAACTAGCTGGAATTCAATCATACAATGGTATCAACACCAGTTTAAGCTAATGCCGCAATAGAAAGAGCTTACATAGCCTCATCTAAAAACGAGGAGGGTTGGGAGAATTTGAGACAGTTATGCAAACCCGAGACGTAGTCAAGCATTTGCATTACTTTCGAGAATTCTCCCAACCCTCTGAGTGTTAAGATGAGACTATGTCAACACGGAAAAAGTGCTCTACTGCTTTTATAAAATAATTCTTAAAAATACGCGCAAATCTGAAACGTCACAAGCGTGTTTACATACTCATCTAAACACACCTATCGACCAATGAGAGCGCGCATAGTGGCTCAGTTATTTTATAAATATCAATGTAAGACCAATACCTGTTGTAATCGGTAAGTGCAGCTGATATGACACATCCAAAACCCTTCAATTGAAAATAATGAACTGCAGTTAACATCCCTATGTTATACAAACAAGTACATACAAAGAAAACTTTTAATGATCCCAACCAAAACAAAGTATAGAAAGTGTTCTTGAGCACCCAGCCTTTGACATCGGAGAAAAAAACAGAAAATGACCCTAGACACTTAATTTTTTCTGGCAAACCGACTTTTTGTGTGACATTGGGGTTTGATTTTACAAATGGTGTTTTCCCTTGTACTGGTGTATGGTAATATTTAAGAAATAGAAAGCATGTATCATGTTTCTATCAAGCTATTATAGAAACACAAGTGGAAGTTTGGGAGAATGAGAAATGTTGTGGGAACACGAGCCGAGTTCTCCCAAACTTTCATGAGTGTTTCTATACTCGATAGAAACACAGAGAACATGTTTTCTATTTCTGTAGAAAACACCACAATGACAAAAAGGAAAACAACTTGTTAACTTTGATTATCAAAATGTAAATTCCCTTTGCTTACGCCATCATTACGCCAACAACTCCTGCTTGTTCTGTGTTTCTATCGAGTTGTAGAAACATGATTTTTAACCAATCAGAGTGCATATTTTCTTAGGAGTGTTTTCTAAAATATATTAAGTAAATAAACATAATATATTTACAAAGGAAAAGTTAACAAATTGTAACTGAGGGCAATATTGAACCACAACATACTTTAGGTACTGTACATGTAACCATTCTATCTCTATCTATTAGGGATACAATTAATAAATAAATTAAAAACAACTATGAACAACTTTTACTATTAAACTTACATTTAGAGCCAGTTCATCATCCAAGATTGACAGCTTTCCAATGTAAGGATTTGAAGCCTGATAATAATATTTAATAATTATTATTCTGTCATTTATAACAATGGGTGGTCCTGGTTACAAAAAGTGGCAATTGTTCATTGTAACATTGCTCATGCTCTTTATAAATTTTCAATCATATGTAATTTGGACACCAAGATCGAATTTTCTGACATATCGAAGGCGAGGTGTTTGGCAGTTTCATAACATATCACAATACCTCAATCAATTACTGTGTGTAAAACATCTAAATCAAACATTGTTTTCCTTTCCTTTCTAATGCTGTCATACATGCATCTAGTTTGATACTTTGCACATGGAAATAAAGCCAGAGAGTGTCAATGGATTGACATTCGATGATTGTTGCCACTAGAATCAGAAAACTTGCTGATTCTAGTAGGAATAATTTATTCCATCATTGTACACATGAGAAAGACCAAACAATATATCTAGAATTTTGGACCAGGATAGCAAGGAGTTGTTTTCTCTGTTTTTTTTTTTGTTTGTTTGTTTGTTGTTAAGATGATGGATGTTGCCGGTATATCCAAGTTTCCCACTATACTGCAATGTAACAAAAAATACAAAAACTACAAAAGTTGAAGCGTGCTTGCCCCCCCACCCCACCTCCCCCCCCCCCAAAAAAAAGTGACCCAAGTTCGATTCTGACCCAGTGCCATATGTGGGTTGAGTTTGTTGTTTAGTTTTTGCCTTGCTCCAAGGGTTTTCTTCAAGTACAACGGCTTTTACAGATTCCAGTTTACCCAGGATGGAGGACCCACATGAAAAGCAGCTTAAAGACTGATGTGACTCCCTCTATAAAAAATATTGTGAATTTATCTATTTACTCACTTCATACTTCCTGTAATTCACAAGCACTGTCAAGAGCAGCATCGCCTCGTAGCCATGTTGCTGTCTTGCTACTGGATCAGCAAGGACCTAACAACAGTGTCATAAACTGGCAATGAGTGTACAATTGTACCGCTGGAATTTATCTATAGCCCTGTGCACATATCAGCATGTGCCTAAGAAGTGTGTAATATTTATAGGTCTGCAATGCATCCAAAGGGTTACAAACAGGTACCTTCATGCAACCCTCTGCAGCATCGTTCCCCAACATGTATTGCTACGTATAAATAATAATATTTATTTGAAAATAGGAAAGTTTAACATTTTCTGTGTTTCCAGAATTTTTCCTAGTGACTATTTCTATTTCTTAATTAAGCAAGAAAAACTGTGAGAAAAAGAAATCAGCAACTCCTTTATTTTAATAATTATCAATTGAAAATAATTTATAAATTCTAGTTCTTTGTTTCTATTGAGTTTTAGTCTAAATCGACTGGCATTCTATCATGAACACAGCTCTCTGATTGGCCAAGCTACTCGCTACATGTATCTATTCTGTTGCAGATATAATCTGTTCCAGACTCTCACACAGTAGGGACGACCAGAAAGCAGCATGGGACGAGCCATGAGCGGGGTCTGGTAGAGACCTCCCCTCTTAATCTACCAGACCCCGCTCGTCACTCGTCCCATGCTGCTTTCCGATCATCCCCACTGACCCAGAGCCTGGTGGAATAGGCTAACTGTAGATAGTGAATAGCTGAGCAGTGGGCACTTGTTAACAAAGTGGCAGCAGCTTCTATAGTGCTTCTATCTTTACATTTTTGAAGCATCTTTGAAGAAGATTCTTTACGTTTTGCACAACTACATGTAGTACATTGATTTATACTTAACAATTACCATTATTTGCTCTCAATTTCTGTGTGATAGTTGACTTGGGCTGTGCCCTCATCAATTACCATGTGACAGAAATCTCAAGATCAGAATCTAATCATTAAATAGAAGCACATTAATTTACAATTTTTTGTGCAAATTTTTGAGTGCTTTTCAAAAGGTTACTTTGCAGTACCATGACTGCACATTAAAACATCTTGAATAATTGATCAATCTGACATCTAATTGCAATGTACCTGGATAACTGCTTCAAAAATGCTGTTTATCATGATATACTCCACTATTGTGTTCTGACTAACATTGTCTGTTGCCTAAAAGAGTGATCAACATACATGTTAACATTAAACATGGTCAGTCTTAACCAAGGAGAATTTTCAACAACAGCACTTAGTCAATGTACATAAAGTACTTACTGTAACAAGTATCAGAGCCAGCTTAAGTGACAAGTTCTTTAAGCTCACTGTGAAAATATTAAATGAAAAATACAAAATTGGTGATAATGAAAGATGGTTCTTAGACCTTTGACACCTGTGTTGTCCATAAGTGACCGTGATGATCTTTGGCCCTTGTTCCACTTTTGATGTCATAAACTTTGACCAAAATTGGCAACTATATATTAACTTATTAAGTTTTGCAGGAGGAAAAGATCTTTCTATTGATAACCAGATCAGAGTGGTTGGGTCAATTGAGCCTGATGCAAAAACATTCCTTATGGTATCCATTCGAATGGCTGAATGCACGGCATGCAAACAGATAAGAAATGGCAAGACAAGCCGTTCAAAATTGATTGGGTGAATCTCTGAATGGATGCAAATCTTTTGTGAATGGTTAAGTCGAACAGCTATACAATGACTTTCCTGTATTCTGATTGGCTGTAGTTTATATGGCATGGTATAAATCCCACATTTATCCCTGTGGATCATCCTACCTGGATAGTCCCCTACTAGAAATGTGTGTAAACTCTCTAACAATCCCTAAAAAGAAGACATTAATATCAGTTAGTCACCACAGTACAAAAGGTGATACCTGACAATGCAACAGCACTTTACTGACTATATGTATTAAAAATATGACATTGTCTGACTCATTTTTTTTTTATTTTGCTACTGACAGTAACTGATGGTTCATTGTTACAGTAGTATATCTACAAATTAAGGGCGCATTCGTTTGGGATCCGGAATAAGAATAATTGGAATAATGCGAGTAAGCATTCGTTTGGGAACTATTCTCATTCCGGAATACCTGGATTTCCATTCCGGCTATTCTGCTCCCAGGAATACAATAGTAACAGTAAAAAATAGTATTTTATTCCGGAATAAAATAGTAAAAGGTAAAAACTGTTAAAATGTTTGACTAAACGTTTTCGATCTTGCGATCATCTTCACTCTGAAGATGATCGCAAGATCGAAAACATTTAGTCAAACATTTTAACAGTTTTTACCTTTTACTATTTTATAACCTTACCGGCGAAATGCACATACATTCCTGAATATATTCTTATTCCGGATTATATCCCAAACGAACGCGCCCTAAATATTATCAAATAATCATGTACAGTAAAAGTTGTATTATAAGCAGACCAGACACCAGCTTGAGTCCCAAAATTTTCTTCCCACATTTACTGTAAAATACACCTGAATTCAGCAGACACCTCTGTTAAGCAGATGCAGACGGTAATATTACAATAAGCCATTTCGTTGCACAAAACTGGCAATAAGCAGACCCTTCAAGGGCTTTTTACTTCCGAAAGTTTAGCTGTTTAACATTGTCCAGTGTTTCATTTTAAAGCTAAGTAGACTATTCCAGATGGTGTATTAACTGACTGGAAATCTGTTAAGGGCAGTCTTTGATCTGACACCGCGTTACAGTATGTAACAAAAGGGTTAATAATTAACTATTACTGCATTGATTTATTGGAGCCTGCTTAGAGCAGACACCCTGTACAAAGCAGACACTAGTAAGGGTCCCAAGTGTGTCTGCTTAATATTGGTTTTTACTGTTACACAAATTATTTGCAAATGATAGAATACCTGCATCTGTGCTTCTGCAGCATCAAAACCAATCAAAATATTAATGACGTCAAACCCATGGTCCCCCAATCTCTTTCGGTAAACAGCGCGGACTAATGCACAAAGCGTCTGAAATATCACAACATACATACATGACTGTACCTATAAACAGTAGCCTCCATTTGGCACAAAAATGAAAGATCAACTAAATTCGAGTCTTAGCCAAGGATAGAAGTACTTAGAGAAAGAAAATGGCAAAATGGTAGCTCTTCAAATGTCACCTAAAATAGAGAGTTTGTATGGACTGGGTAGACAGGCCACAAAATTATAAGTTTGAGGTTTGTATAGAATTTTGCAACTTTTGCAAGGCTCCCTTTTCATTCAGTAACATTTCAGTTGAAATGTTTAGATTTTCAGTGTAATCAATGTAAAAAACATGTCTCAGTCCTGTCACATTTCTCATCTGCAATGGGCTACAGTCTGTATACAAAGCAGAATTGAACCTTTTGCCTCATTTGCATATGAAACCGCTCATAACTGCAGCAATAACAGCCATTGGTTGATGATTGTCTTTATTCTTCTCAGCTGTTTACCTGATAATGTACTGGTGATGTAATGAGAACTTAGAGTATGAGATCTCACTTTTTAAGGAGTTAAACTCTCTAGAAGGGTCAACTACTTTCCTGTCTTTTAATAGTAAAATTAAATGTAATTTTTATTAACAGTGACAATGTTACAGCATCATGACATGCATGACCAGTCCTGAACAATGTGATGGTGTTCAGAAAACCAAAACAAGTCATGCAATTTTTTTGTCTTGGACAATTCTTTCCAAGTGGGAAAGGTGCAATGAGATTAACGCTATATGAAGCACCAACCCACAGTACGAGGCAAGGCCAGACCACAACACCGGAATCTACGTACCCTACTTTTTTCGATAAATGTGTGGGTTCTTTAATGTCCCCTGCTAACCATGTTTACAACACTGAAGATGCAGGAGACCGGGCCTATGGTTTATAGTCCTCATTCGAGAAGACTTAAACATCTAACCATTTGCAGATAAAATTACAAAGGCAGTACATTCTCCTCAGTTGTATTTTCAGACTCTGAGTGTTGGTCCAGTCTGGGGCTCGAACCCTCAACCTCCCGCACAGCAGACTGGCGCTCTACCAACTGAGCTAACCAGGCAGTGGTTAAAGGTACAGGACTGGTGTACATGTAGCTGTGAGATTTACATCATTCTGTGGCTTTCTGAACAACTGATATATTATTTTGAAGAAAAGTACTCAGACAGATAACAAATCGTAAAAGGAAATTAATTCCTAGTCATTCATCACATACCTGCAGGGCATTGACAAGTTTTATTTGGTGATCTCCTCGCAATGCAATACAGCACTGAGCAAACAGAAGGTTTATGTTCTCCTAACATAAAGTGAAATAAACAGTTAAAGGGGTGCATGGAAAAAAGCCCCAAGTGACTCTAGATCTCATGTCAAATTCTCCTTTTCTGTACAAGGAAGTGAATAGCAATTTGCTGAGAGAATCTTGCAGTCCATCAGATGTCACTTAAGGTCTTTTTCCAAGCACCCCTTCAGTTATGAACTAATTTTACATAAAAAAAGCAAGGCGATCTTGAAGCGCAAGTTACGTGCGAGATGAGGAGCGCTAGCGACCCTCCCCTCACACACAACTCGCACTTCGCATTTGCCATGTGCTCGCCTTGCTTTTGCCTCTGTTCCCCTGAAATAATTATGCAAAAAATTATGCATGTTCTGCAGGCTACAAAAGGAGTGAACAATGATACTGTTAGTAACAAGAAGTTATGATCTGAAATGCAAAATGTTTTTTTAATAGTGATTGATGATTTAAGAATTGGTAGGACCTATAATGTCCAACCACAGCTCGGCTTAATTTAGTTTACTTGCAGTTATTTTCCTTGTAATCTGTACCTTTATGTCCATAAGTCCCTCTTCGCTGAGCTTATCAATACACTTTTCCAGGTAAACAGCATTGACCTGAAAAGATGAAAAACCCACTTAAATTTATCAAAATACTTTTACCCAGACGTATACCGCGGTAACAAGTTATTACCAAGAAACTGCTTACATATACAGAGCTGGTACAGTAGTCATATCATTATAGCTCTATGACCTCAATATCACAGGGGTTTCCGTAACATTTTCAGCCAGAGGGAAACTGGTTTCAACAGCTCGGCAGAACATTTGAACTGAAATTCTCTATAACAAAAACTTCCCAGGGGGTGGGGGGTACTCGGGATTTCAAGTGATGGGGATGATCGAAGGATTTTTTGGGGTTACTTTGAAATTTCGGATTCCAGGATTTTTTTTGGGTGCAAAAATTTGGTAAGTATTTTTTTGGGTAGCTTGATTTGAGTAGGGATTTTTTGGGGATATAAAAAAGGATTGGTAGTGCCCTGGCTGCATAGTTCTGCAAATAAAGTACAAACAAACATGTTTTTCTGTTGTTTAATTGTTAGCTACGGTGTCGCTTTACATCGCACATGCTATACAATGGTCTGTACTCTCCCATGGTGCCCGACCGTGTACAAGACTTCAACCGCTTCAATTCAGTCAGTTGGCTTTACCGTCACTGGAATTCCCTTTTGATTTAGTGAACTTTTGATTTCGTTCGCTTGACTTTGAACTTTTAAGGACCACAAAAACGGCATGGGATTTTTTGGGGGTTAATTTTTGGTCCAGGGATTTTTTGGGGTTTTACTGGAAGCCCTAGGGATTTTTTTGGGTCTTGAATTTTGGCTCCATTCAATCATCCCCATCACTTGAAATCCTGAGTACCCCAATGGGACTGCCTTCAACATGGTCAAACAAGGTGGGCAAAAATAGCCAATCCATGTATCACCTACTAAAATTCCACTAGAAGATATACTCTTAGGATAACTGACCATTTTCTGTTTAAACCTGGCAACTTTTCCAAGTCACAGGTATGAATTTTGTATCTGTGATTACCAGCCTGAGGATTTTTGATAAAGGTTCCAAAGATTAATTTTTCGAAGACATTTTGAACATTTCCCATTCCCAGTCTCAAGAGGTAGTTTTTGACCCTGGAGATGAATTCATAACAGCTAGAAGGATTAACATTAAGTAGAGTGAACAGTCGTAAAAGTATGCCACTAACAACTTACCCTCAAGAGAAAAAATTCATGCCAGAAATTTGGACTTTCACGCGATGGATCATCTCCCTACAAGAAACAACTAAGTACAGTTAAAGTAACAAAACTGAAATAGCCTTGCCCTTCCCTACTGCTCTTCATACCGTACCTGCACATTGTATAGAATTCGAAAAAATTATTTAGCAATAAGTGCATGTAGATATATATAAGGATAATATGAATGTTTTGAACTGAGCTGCAGTGCATGGTGTTATAAGCCATGATTTGCAACCATAAGCTTGAAATAAAATAATCAGATAATCATGGGCATGTCTTACAAGTATGATTACAATTTTAATTATAGCACATAGTAAAATTAAATATGATCGTGAGCTGATTATCGAATCCACATAACATTCACGAAAAACATGTTTTATTATAAAAACCCTGATAAACTGACCTTAAAAAAATCATCGTAGATTCCCACGATTTTCTCTTTCACCGGCTTCTTTGGTGACAATGGTCCCGATTTTGTTTCAGCCATAGCATGAACCATTGCATTTACACTTGAACACGAAGCAATTAGCAATTGTAAAGAGTTTGGCTAAATTATCACTGAGTTCTTCCTCAAGTATTTCAAATCATATCGACTCCAGTTTCATACCAGAGACAAAAGAATCAACTTCAAATACATCAGTACGTTCCTAGCAAATAAAAAAAAATATAAATGCAAGTGCAATGAAGCCATATTTTAAGCAAAAATTTCCTTGGAAGAATGGAATAATTACAACCAAAATAGAGTTTTGTGTCAAGTTTTTGGGAGAGTCACTGGCACTACTGTAGCTAACCGCTGGTCACAATAACACGTGACTGAGAGTCACGAGACTTTAAATTTCCCAGAATTCTACATTCGCGCCAAAATCTTACACGTGAAATTATGAAACATGGCGTACTTGTTTGTCGCAGAACTCTGAGCGAAGTCTTTTTAGAACGTTGAAAATGGGCCTTACGAAGAGCGAAGCTTTCTCTATCTTAGAGCTACCGTTTGGTTTGTATTTTCTTTTCTAAGTCATCTGTTCGAATATAGTAAATTTGTTTTCATCTTGAAACAAACACTTGTTGAAATGCAAGTTATATTTCGCGATCAACAGCTCTCCAGGAAGCTGAAATATTTTGCGATGAAGAAATCTGCAATCTTGCTTTTCTAAACTGACACGTAGTTTAAAAACTCCATATATCGCCCAGTGTCACCTTGGGGCTTTTGTTAAAATTGTATTGTGTTGAATTCGATTCTGGACCCGTGTTCATTTGATGTTAATTCTTACAATTGCGTGACGTGAATTAGAACCATTGTTTCTGTCAGTTCAGAAAGAACATCAACTGAGAACATGTTCTTTAATGCCAAGCTATGAATGAGTTCTTTTTTGTCCACTCATTGTCGGTGTTTGATAATTTTTAGTCTGTGTTTAGGTATTTTTCCGAGTAGAGTAGCAGACAATTGTTATTCTTAAACAGGAAGTGAGGGAATGTTGTCAATATTGCTTCAAATTGGCAGTATTACGCGTTTAATTGTTTGTTATGAGCCTTAACCCAACAAGTTTAGTTAAACTCTCATATCAACAAAGGAAATGACAATGCTTTATACAAATCTTGAATTTGTCTTGTTCTTCTAAGCTGAATAAGCTTTTTATAAATGATGATCAATTATCATGGTCAATTATGATCAATCATGTCTTTTGGCTCAGCAATAAGCTCTTATCCATGTATAAGTACTTGTTCAGAGTGATTGGGCATCAAGGCTGGTTTTCAGCTTAACTGCAAAATACCCGGCCACTCCAAAACACTTTTTTGGTTTTCATTTGCAACAATCACTATGATTGTTGTAATCACTCCAGAAAATGTTGAGCGATCCTTGTGGTTACCAGTTTCCATGTGATTGTCGTGATTGCTACAGAATAAGAGAATACACAAGAGGACCTACTGTAGATCAAATTACAATGCACTGTGCATTCTGATATACATGTATGTTTCATCATAACTATTAATCTTTTCTCAGGAAAGTGGTTTCTGTATAATCGCAATGATTGATATGATCTCCACAGTTGATGGAGAGTTGTTTGTGATTGTAACGGTCACCATAACCTCGGCAATAGTAGCACTTTATTGGAGTTACCATGATAGCAGTAATAAGGAAAGCAGCCCTTAATGTGACCAAGTTTCAGTTGCTTATTTTGCTAAGCTTCACTTTACCATACGAGTGGCACCCAGTAAATACTTGAGACTCTTGGTTGAGCGATACAGGTTTGAGTACTTGCACCATACATTGTAGAATAACTTCTCGTACATGAACCATTTCTATATTTTCAGGAGCCAGTCATGAAGAAATCAGGTCCAGTTACAAACGCCTTGCACTGAAATGGCACCCTGATAAGCACAATAACAGCCAAGAAGCTACCAAGGTAAATTATAAGGAACTTTGTATCCCAGGTAACAGATTAAATGCATGTGCAATGTACCTCTATCCCCTGCAGTGTTCTCTGCGGGAGTGAGGTGTGAAGTTTGACAAAGAGCTTCTTAGATCCTTGTGCAGATAGCCTGCATGTAAGTGACAACCATTCTAAGTCAAGCAGCTATAAATAAAAATTACTCAATAAGGCTGGGTTGTTAGATAGTGGTTTCATTAATGCTAACACAGGACTAAAATTAACCCAGGTATTATTTTTTCCCTTATGAAAATTTCTTTCAGTGCTTATGCCATGTGCAGTTATTGAAGATCAAAATTGAAGGAAGCATAATAATATTATTTTTATAAGCAGAAAACATCACTGAAGTTCTTGGTGTAAAATTGAAACAGATTGTTTGTACAGTGGACATGTCTAACAACTGTTTTAATTGCATTCTAACAAGTCAAATTGTTGTTGTAGAAATTCCAAGAAGTGTCTTCTGCATACAAGCGGTTAACAAGTGAAGACTCTGATGATGAAATCAACTTATCCCCTGTATGTACATGTACACTATTTTATACATGTCTGTAAATGAAATTATGTTTTACTAACTTACACCCGTTTTCAGTGTTGCGTGCATAACAACTACATGTGTATCGTGCCATGAGTTGACATGCTATGTAACCTGGCCCACATCGAAATTGACGTAACACTGAAAGCGGGTGTAGTAAGTGATCTCTTGGTGTTTTATCATGTATTAGCCTCATTTAGAAATCCTGTAGAATTTGTGTAGTGATGGTAATTCACAAGTTCTTTTATTATTTCTTTCTAACTTGCAGGCAGATATGTTTGACCTATTTGCTCACATTTTCTTCCACCGAAATGGTAAGTAAAATTTAAATTAACAGTCCTGATTACAGCAACAATCCCCAGACTTTTAGGCCCACCACTTGGTATTGTAGTATCTGATTATTTTTTATAAATGTTGAACCTCTTTTTGACAACTTGATGACTTTCATTTAAATTCATGTACTAAGCAAATCTAATTGCAATAACTGTGAAGACAAAGATACCTACTCCAGAACAGCTGATTACATGTATGGAGTTTGACAACTCAACCTCTGAGGAGAAGGTGCTGCCTTTGTAATTATATCTGCAAATGGTTAGATTTTCAAGTCTTCTCAGATAAGGCCCGTCTCCTGCATCTTCAATCTAACATGGTTAGCAGGGGACGTTAAAGAACCCACACACTTATCGAAAAGAGTAAGGCATGTAGTTCCGGTGTTGTGGTCTGGCCTTGTTTCATGGGTTGGTGGTTCACATAGGGATAACCTCGCTGCACCTTTCCCCCTTGGACAGAATTGTCCAACATGTCCAAGAAAAATTACTATGAAACTATGAAACTATTAATATAATCATATGACAATTGTAAACCAAAACTAATCACTCTATCTTGTATTATCACAACAAACTCCATTTACAGTTACTCTGCTGAACAGTGCATTGAGCTTGATGTGTTTGTCTGCCATGTCATCTGTATAAATATTTTGCAATAAATTGCTCTTTTCAGGAATGTTTGGTTGCTGCCCTGGAATGTATGACTCAGACAACAGTTACTACAGCGATGACGACGACGATGACGACGATGATGATGAACTTGATGATGAAATTCTTCAAAGTATAGCACGCAGTTTTAGGAAAAAATATGAGAGGAAACCTACAGAAAAAGGTGCCATGGCTGACATATCTCCTTCGTATATTTGAGTAGCCTGCGTAGCTTGGCGGTTTAAGCAATTCAAGTGTTTTTGTGGCCTCGCCGCTACGTGCATGTGATTGCGATGAATTTCAACCAAACCACCAAGCTATGCAGGCTAATATTTGTGCTGGAAGGAAGATCTGTTTAAAAACGTATCTGATAGCAATGATTTTATGATCATCATTATTACCTTGTACAGCCTTAACTTTATTTCAGTTATATGATCTTACATTTTTTTGTACTTTGCTTGATTATATTGTTAATGTAGATTATTTATCTTCAGTTGGCCGACCAGCACATAACTTATCAGAGGCGGTGAGTTAATTGTGGCAGTCATTGTTAATTCTTTGCTTTTACTTTGATTTTTTGTTGATCAGTGAAAGTTTTAGGCATTATCCCCAGACCTGGCCAAAAATTTAATACCCTACTTAACACCCAACCCTAAACCAATAGCCCTTTTCAGACCTGACTGGTTACTTACAGTGTATGTAGTTCAGACCACTGTGAAGGGCTTTGGTTGGTCTTAACAATAATGATGACGAGTAGCCTGTTCTCAGAAAGTACAAATTCAAGACAGGAGTGCAGAAATCATAGTACCCTACAGGGGTTTCCTTAAATTTTTGTGTAGGAGGTCAGTGGGGTTTTTCAGCCAGGCATTTTTAGTTTTTCATTTGAAAGAAAGTAAGAAGAGAACACGAAAACAGTTGGGCAAATTGATGGCTAAGTCTCGATCACAGCCGGTCAATTTGCCCGGTTCCCGGCCCTTAATGAACCCCCTGAGCTTTGAGACTAAAATGACAAAAATCGATTCCCTGCTTTTGACCAAAATGGCGAAAAAAATGATTGATACCCTTTGGGACCACACATACATGTACCTACTCTACATAGCCTAGTATATACTGTAGAACCCTTGGTAACTCAAACTCCCCCGCCAACTAAGACTGAGTCTCATTATGCCCTTAAGCTTGGATTTGAGCCAATGTCTCAGTCATTTTTACTTGGTTAACTCAAACTTGTATAACTCGAAAATCCTGCTAACTCAAACTAAATTTTGTTTCCCTTGATCAAAATTTACCCCAATAACTCAAATTTCTGGTTCTTTTAACTCGCCACAGATGCCCATTCAGATATTCCATTTACTAATACTAGAACAAAGACTGTTGCAATTTAATTTTAATCAATGCAACGAACAGATAACATATTTGATAGTTATTTATCAATCGTAAACATCATACTGGATGCGGTAATAGTTTCTCGTGAAATAAGTTTAATTTACACTGTGTTTTTAT
>JAHPZR010021817.1:0-17500 GCA_019787425.1 Platygyra sinensis
GCTTACACAGACACAAAATCACGCCAGCAGTGTCGAGTGCGTGACCAAGAGTATATTATCATTGTATCCCCAATCTACATACCAATATCACTTTGGTTCGAAACGTCAGCGTTACAAAGGTATAAATATGATAAACATGCTTACCCTCTTCGATTTGTAACATCCTGAATTTGGCAAGCTGTTTCTTTCCCTGTATATTTTCAGCGACGTTTTCGACAAGGCCCACATCAGAATTTGAAGAAAAACAATAACTGCCAAGTGCATATGTATCCATTGTATGTATCACAATCTCTGCTATTTGTGTCCTTTGATTTAGCAAGCACTAAACCGCTAAAGCGTCATTCAATTGCAATATGCGAGTTTCGAGTTTCCATTTTGAAGACATTTGAAAGTTCTCTTCAACGTGTAATTTGCATATTTATACCCGAGGCAAACGCGCGCAACACCATTTGCACATAAGGACGAGGCTGGGGATTTCTGCGGACCACAGAACGGGAAGTGTCCTTTATCAGGTAAGAAAAAAAAAATCAAATACTTTAACTGGTCACGAGAACAGACTTCAAGGAGGAAGTAAAGCGTCAGAGAAATCAAAATAAAAAAACTGACCAGCAAAGCCAGCCCGAAGAAAATCGGAAATTGACCAGCAAAGCTGCGACTGACTCTGATGTTCTCCCGATGTCTTTTAGTTCCTCGTTCTAAAATTCTAACATAACAAGAAATTTTCCACGTTAAACAGTTTACATTCATTGATTACTTGCAAATGCTTAATGTTACATTGCCTACTTGCAATACACTATGTTACTTAACAAATAAAGAAGCCTAAGCCGTGTATTACACTGTGATAAAACACGATGCAGGGGCGTAGCCAGCATTTCTAGGAGGAGGGGGGGGGGGTTACAAATTGTTTCCAACGAAAACGGTTGGTCTAAAATCCTTACATTACGTACATACAAGACTTTGGTGTTTATGCTACGCAAACAGAAGACGCCTTGGTTGCCGTTGAGCAAACACTGTTACCACTTCCTTGATATTTATGTCTCGGGGGTAATTGATGTTCATCAACGCCAGCCCAGACTCTCGCTCGCTTGACATGGTCGACCTCAGGCATGTTTTTAACCTTCTTAGCGCAATGTGCACAAAATGAGGATCATGGTGTGGATGTTAGGAAAGAACTCTCGATCGCATGCTGCGAGTGTCTGAACTGCACAGGTGGGAAGGTCGGCATCCTCAGTGCTGCACCACTTTCTCTTCCATCGCAAGAGCTCAACAACAAACATGAGGAGAAGGAAGGTTGTTCTCATAAATCTCCAGCGCTGCGTCAATGTCAGGATTTCTGTCTCCGACGGCTACCAGCTGAGAAAGAAGATTAAAGAGGCTGGACAAGACAGCATCATTAGTAGGATGGAAGTATGTTTTCATCTCTGATTGTAGATGGTCTAGAAGGGGAATAGCAACTGCTCTCTTATAGTAATCAGATGGTGTCTGGGCTGGCACATTGTCGCGATGCTACTGCTGATTGGTCCGGCGCGAGATGGAAGGTACAACACCTACATTTGCCGCTTAGTGACCGCCAGATCGAACCACTCGGATGTCTTCGATGTTGTTTCGGATGTGTTGGAGATCGTCCGTGACATTATTACTGTTGGTATGCCTCGTAGACAGCTAGATCTCTAGAACAACACCAATGGATCGTCTACTAATTTCGCAGGCATTTCTGCACGCACGTGCATCTTGTTACACAAAAATCCCAACTCTGCTCATGTCTCCGAAAATGAAAGTGAATTAGTGAAACGCAAGTAGATACCACAATGACGTTCACTGTACTTATTGCAAGCATAAAACAAAACGAAGAATTTTAGGAATCGAGAGTCCATTACACTCTTGCTGGGATAAAATCACTGTTGAAAATAGGAGAGGGGGGTTCCTTGGCGCGAGAGGGGGGTTCCAGAACCCCTGGAACCCTCCACTGGCTACGCCCCTGCGATGGTCAGTTGAGAACGCGAGGGAAATGTAGAAAACACGAGCCGCAGGCGAGTGTTTTTTACATTAAGCGAGTGTTCTCAAATGACCACAGTGTTTTATCAGAGTGTAATACGCGGCTTAGGCTTCTTCATTTGCTTTGAAAATATAGATCTTACGCGCGCAAAACAATAAAACACGCTTTTCTATGTTTTATACTCTGATAAAACATGGGTTTTTGACCAATCAGAGCGCGCGCAGGGTCCTATCTATATTTTAATTACTTATAAACATCACTTATACGATACTAACTGCCTACATTACATTACGTTACATTGCATTACACAACATTACATTACAATACACTACATTACTTGCTTACATACTTCGCTTACAATACATGACATAACCTGACAATACGTTGCATTACTTACTTATTGTATGTTGTTATTGTTTAGGCCTTGCAAATTAAAACTGTGACTCCTTACTTTATATAATTAATTTATGAAACTGGACAACTTCTTTAAAAAAGTATTTTGTTTGTTTGATATAGAAGCTATGTTACGTTCAATTTCAATTTTGTCATATACAAGATTTAAGAAATCTGCGAACTGAAATTTAACGCTATTTAATGATTTGCAATGGAGGTAGTATTTACCTATGAGAATTAGGTGGTTTAGGGTTTCACAGGAAGACCAATTCGTGAGAACTCCGTAAATAATTTCATTCTTGGAAAGGCTAAGGGTCTTTTTAGAAACAGAATGATACCATTTAATAAAATCCGACCTGAAAGAACTAGCAATGGGGCACGATACGAATAAGTGACCGACTGTTTGGTCTACGTTTGTACAAAAGAACAAAAATAATTGGGGAAGCTTCAAAGTCTTAAAAATTTCTAAGTGTAACTCTTCATCAATGTGATCTGTTGATTTTTTGCTTTTGTGTTACAGGTGCTTGTTTGTCGGCAATTATCACAGCCTCTTTTTCCGCCGCGTTTTCTGTAGTTTGTATTAATGTTTGCTTACGTGTCGGAGTCAGTGAGAAAAAGAACTTTCGTTACTTTATTTGGTTTGAGGAAAAGTAAACAAGCCAGCATTTTCGTTGCATGGTCAATAGTATGAAATAAATAAAAAAAAGTAATTCTAAAGTACTGAGATTACAATCCTTTTCTGTGTTTTTGGCAGAAGCTCAGCTTACAAAAATCCCCACCCCTACCCGGTGCAAAGAATTTAGCCACATGGCTATGCGAGGAATATGTAAATTCGAAAGACGGCGATCGATGGCGGCTTACAGTGTATTCGTTCGTCACTTACTTGCAATTTCTGCTTCAAAGCAGGTTGACTGATTCTATCGAGCAGTACAACGAGCCACCAAGGTACAGGTTGCATAGGAACTTCGCAAAATCGCTTTTTGTGGTTCAAATCTACCAGATGGATGCCTGGTACGCGGTACAGAGGTTCCCGACTTACAAACTTAGCGGAGCGCCATTGAAGAAATGACTGGAGCGAAACGTTGTTTGACAGTCAAGATATCATATCTGGGCTAAGGTGAACATATTTATGTTGATTGTGCTTTAGTAATCCGGATATTTCGAATTGAAGGGATTTAATTAATTTTATTATACATCAAACTCACAATGAAAAATCTGATTGGTGGAGAGCATTCACTCAATTGACAATAGCTTGTGAACTTGACATGATAAATGCAATATCTGCTGCAGATATTGCATTTATCATGTCAAGTTCAACGTCTGCCTGGTTACTAAGCCCCTTGGAGTGTTCTCCTCAGAAACAAAATGGCTGAACGCTTCGCTTCTGTTTCTGAAGATGAATGATGTGAAAAATGTATAATAAAACAATTATTGAATTCGGTTTTCACATGATATCATGAATTATCAAAACCTCGTGTCTGTGTTATCTGCCTCAGCCTTCGGCTTCGGCAGATAACACAGACCTCGGTTTTGATAATTCATGATATCATGCTCAACCTCGTCCAATAATTGTTTAATCAATGCAGTGGCAATGTTTAGTCATGCATTCGACTACTTGCGTGATTTCGATTTTACTGTACGATTTGAGTAATGTTTTGACGACTGCTTATTCATTTGCCCAAACTAAACTTTACGTATCCTGGAAGACCTATCATTATACAGTCAGAATCTAAAATATTTTGGAATTCCGAGATATGGCACTTGGTCAAAATGTCAATTCTTTTCACCGACCGTCGAACTCCACGGCGGGAAACAAACAGTGTTCTACAAAAGTGCTGATTGGGTTCGTTCGCTCCCTGTGTTTTTCTGTGTCACGTGACATCATTCCATCATTCCACTACAGCTGGGGTTGGAGATGGGGAGACACGATGAGTGAATGCCCTTTCGTTTCTCATGCAAAGACCCACAGGCCGCCGACTAACAGATCTAAATATCTCCAGTAGCGAGTGGAAAAAGTGGAGCACCTTTCAATAGGCCAATTTCCATGTGTTGAAGTTCCAAGGCTAAGGAGACTGAAACAAGTTATTCAGTTCGCACGCCTCAACTTTGATGTGATTTATTTTCTTTTGAAGCGAATGTTGTAACTTCTCATAAAATTAAAGACAAGGCTTTGGTTCTTTCCTGTCCGCTTATTGCATTGTTTTTCTCGTTGCCTTGTTAGATTTTCTCTGGACTCACAATCTTCAACAGCATCAACAGATTTCAGTTGCCATATCCTGTGCATGTCCGGTACTTGATATATCGGCCAAGGGCCTTTTACTCGTCAAGGTACACTCGAGTTGAAGTCTACGGATGCGAAGGTTTGTTAATGGCTCTGAGTAACTTATTTACTCTAAGAGTATGTGTTGTGAAGTACTAATTATAACGTGTAATTCATTTCTGATCGAACATTTTGGGACAGTTCACATTTTTTGCCGTCCAATATTTCTTGTCTTTGCCTCACCCTCCGTATCGACAATGCAATGGTGACGTTTTTCTATCCAACCTGGCAACAACGTATCATTATTGTTGGCGAGGGGAATGAAAAACTGGAATAATGGATACACAATTAAAAACACTTTTTGTAGTTGGTTGCTTGTCAATTGACCCAAAGATTTTTGCCTGATTGTGGGTATGACATTAATTTTGTATTCCAGAGCTTTCAGCAGGTAGCATACTAAAGCCCTGACAAATATTGCGCATAAGAGTAGAAAAACAGCGATTATCTTGTAGGCCATTAGAATCTTTGGCTTGCTCCTGCCAAAAAAGGAATATAACCTGTTTCCTTTCTGACGAAGAGCGGTCGAAATGTTCGTTCTTACCTGTGATTTTTGTCGTAATTACTTCAGAACTGTACAACTAAAATTTCGCAAACTTGTTTTAGCCACGCTGGTATAAAAAATTTCCTTTGTGGTTATTTTTGCCTAAGATTTCAGCTTTTAATTATATTTTTTTTCTACTGTCAGTTATCACAAATTTGGTTCCGGTGGGAATTGAGCGCTCGGACGAAATTTCCAGTTCATCTATGACCGCGTCTAGTTGGCAACCTGGTCACTACCCTCACACTGGAAGACTTCACGCGAATGTTTCTTGGTGCGCGGCTACAAACACACAAGATGAATATTTAGAGGTGGATCTGGGAAAAGAGTTTACCTTGGCAAAAATAGCCCTCCAGGGTGACCCTGACGATCGCTCAGGCGTGACTAGCTTCGCTATTGCTTTCTCTAGGAATGGAGGACAATGGACAGACTACAAGATGAATGGAGCTAGAAAGGTACTGTCCAAGTGTTAGTTGACTGTCCCAAGTGGAAAATCGATTCTCGATGCTTTCGAGAAGCACGGATTGTGTTTCAGTTTCAAGCCTCGAGGTTTGAGTAAAAAAAAGTTGTGGTTTCTGTACAACTACAAACGTCGATATGTTGGCCATTGCGGTCACTTCGAGTAATAACGTTGTGAAGAGGAAAGTTTGACGTTTCCTTGTTGCATGGGTTGGTCGGGTGGCTAACAGTGCTTCAGTCTTTATACGCACAGATAGAGTGCAGACCTTGTCTTCTTGTTGTAGTCTTAAGGATACAACGTGATTGTGATTACGCGTTTCTTTTCTGCTTTACCCAGTTATGAGGAAATTTGGGAGATACGATACCTTAACTTAACATCAGTTGCTTATTTTCGATCCTTTTAAGGTGTTTCAAGGCTCTACTGGCAACACGGTGGTTTTCAAAGCTTTTGATTGGAAATTCATTGCGAAGAAGATCAGGATCTATGTACGAGGCTGGTACCTCTGGCCATGTATGAGGACAGAACTCTATCACACAGGTAAGGTACTGTGGTGCACCCCGCGTCTGCTCAGCGAAGACAGTGTTGCAGGCCGCGTTAAGATCAAAAAATGATCTAGTGAACAATTGAACTGTGAGCGTTACTTTTCTGTAAACTAATGGAACTTAGTAAAATCCAACTAGTGGTCTATCATCAATGCTGCGTTCTGATTGGTTTGAGCTACTAGTAGGCTATTGTTATAGCCCACTAGTAGCGAAAAGCGCCGACTTTGAAAACCAAAACAGCGGCGGCTGCTGAATCTCTTTAACTAGCGAAAGACGTTTTGTCTCGATAGTTTTTTGACCAACTAGTTGGATTTTACTAAAACAATTATTCCTCTCGCCCTCATGGGCCTCTGAGTCAATAGCCCATTCGGCCTTCGGCCTCATGGCTATTGACTCAGAGCTCATTCGGGCTCGAGGAATAATGTTAAATATTCGTATTCTCAGTATGGACTGGGACTACCATGCAACTGAGGCTCATTGCGGGGGAATATCATTAAAAGAGATTAATGTTATATGCATTTGAAAGATCCCTTCATTAGCCTCAGTTGTATGCTAATTCCAGACCTACATCGGGATTATGAACGCGGTGTATTGATCAGAAACTAGAAAGGAGAGCTCTGAAATGTTGAAACACTTGACGTATTTCTTAGTCAACGAAGAAAAGTTTCCCCTTTAAATACCTTGCACTCGCGATGGTGGTGTGTCAGTGACTAGCAATTACTAGAGAACCATTTGAGAGTTTTTTAAAATCCATCAAGAAGTTGCAAGGGAAGAGAGAGTTCTGAGCCATCTATTGTCTCAGAAACTGCGCCATTTTGAATGTCAACCTCAATAAAAAGGATTTTGTAGAGTCCTCTTGGCCGTATCTTCCATATCAGCTGCTTTATTGAACAATAACGATATTTCCCTTCTAATATTCGTATTGTTCTTTTAGGTTGTACAAACAGTTTGGACTTCAGTCTAAAGGAAGCCAAGAAGGGAGGTTACACAGCATCTAGTTTTATAGGACCTGGTTTTGATCCCTGGCGAGCGAGCATCATCAGTTCAAGCAGACAGCACGGATGGTGCGCAGATGATAGCAAAACTCAATATTTACAAATTGATTTGGGAACCCTTCATCATGTCACTGGAGTTGTAACCAGGGGACTCTCCGCGGGTATTATAGAAGAGGATGCCTGGATAGAGAAATACAGAATTCAGTACGGCGTACTTAGAGACGCCTGGACTGATCACATGGAACAAGACGTTAACAAGGTGTCACGGATATTTTGTTTACAGTTTTATCGCTTATATTACCCAATTGAAACTTATCTTTTCAAACGTGTCGCTGCGTTTGTTTAAATTAGTGACAAACTGAATGTAACAAGATTCTGAATTTAAAATCCCTGTTTAAGATCACCTCCTGTAAAATGGTAGATGTCTAAGCATGAACAGTAAATATGTACATAAGTATATAAACGAGAGCTGCAATCATCATCTGAAGAAGAGAAAGAAAAATTTGAGAGTAGTCATTCATTCCTTCATTCGTTGGTTCCTTTTCTGTAATTGCAACACTACAGACCCGAGTAGAGCGGATGCTTGCACTAATGACAAAGTATAAATAGAGGATATTACATGGCTGCGCGTGGATACGAATTTTATCTTCGAGTGTTTAACTCGATATCTCACGAGTGAGCGCAGCGAACGAGTGAGATATCGAGTTAAACACGAGAAGATAAAATTCGTATCCACAAGCGGCCATGTAATATTCTGTTTATTATATAAACATACTTATGACCACGTTTTTTGACGATTTTCCGAAGATTTCCGACCACTTTCCGAAGATTCCCGAACATTTTCCAAAATTGTTCCGAAGGCCAGACGAACGTTTCCGAACATTCTCCGAACATTTTCCGAAGATTTCCGAAGATAACCGAAGATTCCGAGATAACCGAAGATTCCCGTGGAAGAACCGATGATGTTTCGATCATACAGCAACACATCTGAGTACTTTCTAAGAGATTATGTAGCTAAAGCAATGGTGATCATGTTATCTTCACGTGTGAAGATATCATGTTACGCCGCGAAAGCTCACTTGGTATTTCACTGGTGTTTATATAATAATTTCTATTTACCAACGCTGTGTTGGATGACCTAAAGCTATTCACGAGAGACCTTGCGAGGGCTGCTAATTCGATTCTAAAACTTCTCTACTGCATGCAGAATATATATGTAAGTTTGAATGTAAAGCTTCGGAAGCCTACGCGCTCAATCATTACGAGTTCAAGTTAAATTAAAGCTTCCAAGTATTGTTTAATCTAACTTACTCTCGTCACCCCATTTTCTGTGTAGTTGTACCATTCCGATCCATCCTGACTGAGCTTCATGTAAAAACTCCACGTATTGTGACCATACGCACGTCCTTGGACAGCAACAGCCGTCAGCCGTTTACTTGCTGGACCCAGGTCAACTTGAATGAATGGCGTCCAGCAGTATAAGTTGATGTACCCAGGGCCGTGACGCAGCCGAGGACTGGTATATGAACTCCATGACGCAGGCGCTGTTTTGATTTGACTGCCCGTGATCTCCTCACTGTCCTTGTTCTCCATCCCCAAGGGAGAAGAGCATACTGAGCGAAAATACATTTGTCATGCAGTGTAAGAAAAAGATAATTTACCTTAAGTTGGCAAAAGCAACCTAATTTTCCAAAAAATAGCAATGACATGTAAATGTCACCAGATTGTGAACAATCAAACGGGTGCCATAAAATCAAAACGTTTTCATTCAAGCAGTAGAGGATCATGAATCTGAGTGTTCGCTGCAAGCGGCCAATCACAAAGAACATAGACAATATGGAGAACCTTTCAAACTCACACAAATTACGTACAGTTGACTAAAAGTGCGGGAAGAGGTGTATGAGCGAGACGCGACTAGTTTTGGTTTAACATCTGATAAGACAAGAAAGTGGCGAAATATTTTTGAACCAATCAACGCTGCAAAACAAAACAAATCCGAATTAGTTCAAACACTCAGTTGAAAAAGCGCGCTAAGGGCTAGAATCTTTTGCGAATCGTTCTCGATAAAGTAATACGGGCGCTTTTAATTGTTACTTCAACAAAATTCTCAAATCTGATGGATAATTACCGTGTCCAGTTTATGCTGTCATTGTGTTAGGGTCTACAGACCAGGCACTTAACAGTCGACAATTACTTATTATTGACAACTAAATGTTATCGACAACTGAAAATTGTTTCTTCTTAGAGTTCGACAATTAACACGGCCAATGTGTGGAATACTGGCATCGGACGTAATTAGTTGTCGATAACTAAACGTTTAGTCGTCAGTTGGGATTTTTAAGAAGTTTCTGTTCAATTTACAATTTTTCTTTGCTCATTTCAGTATCCTCAACTAGACTTTGACACTTAAATAAAGTGAGTTTTTATTTATATTTGGTGTGTGGAGGCTCTTAAACCTTATATTGGACGGTTCACTTGCAATAAACAGAAAGGTTAAAGCACTAGAAGACTAGAAACAGAAACTCCGTCATCACATGAGTATCACCTTTACAGCCTTTGAGTTCCACTTTCATGCACATCCCATAATGCCACTGGGTAGGGATTACTCGAACATAGCGCGCGTAAAAACTCGTGGCTTGAGTCTTAGCAAACACTGTGTCCGTGTTTCCCTCAAACGTCTGTTAAAAAGAAATAGACTAATCAATACAAGCTAGTGTGCTAAAAGCTACTACCCAAAATGGACGCTGCAAATTAATTGACACTTAACTTTTAGTTTTTGCCGGACGTCTCAATAATTATAGCAAGGCTAGTTCAGTTACAACAAATTATTCCTCTTAAGCTCCGTATATTACAAGAGGTCATCCAACACAGCGTTGGTAAATAGAAATTATTATATAAACACCAGTGAAATACCAAGTGAGCTTTCGCGCGTAAACATGATATCTTCACACGTGAAGATAACATGATCACCATTGCTTTAGCTACATAATCTCTTAGAAAGTACTCAGATGTGTTGCTGTATGATCCAAACATCATCGGTTCTTCCACGGGAATCTTCGGTTATCTTCGGCAATCTTCGGAAAGTGTTCGGAGAATGTTCGGAAACGTTCGTTTGGACTTCGGAACAATTTTGGAAAATGTTCGGGAATCTTCGGAAAGTGGTCGGAAAATCGACAAAAAACGTGGTCATAAGTATGTTTATATAATAAACAGAATATTACATGGCCGCTTGTGGATACGAATTTTATCTTCTCGTGTTTAACTCGATATCTCACTCGTTCGCTGCGCTCACTCGTGAGATATCGAGTTAAACACTCGAAGACAAAAATTGTATCCACGCGCAGCCATGTAATATCCTCTATTTATACTTTGTCATTAGTGCAAGCATCCGCTCTACTCGGGTCTGTAGTGTTGCAATTACAGAAAAGGAACCAACGAATGAAGGAATGAATGACTACTCTCAAATTTTTCTTTCTCTTCTTCAGATGATGATTGCAGCTCTCGTTTATATACTTTGTACATATTTACTGTTCATGCTTAGACATCTACCATTTTACAGGAGGTGATCTTTAACAGGGGATTTTAAATTCAGAATCTTGTTACATTCAGTTTGTCACTCATTTAAACAAACGCAGCGACACGTTTGAAAAGATAAGTTTCAATTGGATAATATAAGCGATAAAACTGTAAACAAAATATCCGTGACACCTTGTTAACGTCTTGTTCCATGTGATCAGTCCAGGCGTCTCTAAGTACGCCGTACTGAATTCTGTATTTCTCTATCCAGGCATCCTCTTCTACAATACCCGCGGAGAGTCCCCTGGTTACAACTCCAGTGACATGATGAAGGGTTCCCAAATCAATTTGTAAATATTGAGTTTTGCTATCATCTGCGCACCATCCGTGCTGTCTGCTTGAACTGATGATGCTCGCTCGCCAGGGATCAAAACCAGGTCCTATAAAACTAGATGCTGTGTAACCTCCCTTCTTGGCTTCCTTTAGACTGAAGTCCAAACTGTTTGTACAACCTAAAAGAACAATACGAATATTAGAAGGGAAATATCGTTATTGTTCAATAAAGCAGCTGATATGGAAGATACGACCAAGAGGACTCTACAAAATCCTTTTTATTGAGGTTGACATTCAAAATGGCGCAGTTTCTGAGACAAATAGATGGCTCAGAACTCTCTCTCCCTTGCAACTTCTTGATGGATTTTAAAAAACTCTCAAATGGTTCTCTAGTAATTGCTAGTCACTGACACACCACCATCGCGAGTGCAAGGTATTTAAAGGGGAAAACTTTTCTTCGTTGACTAAGAAATACGTCAAGTGTTTCAACATTTCAGAGCTCTCCTTTCTAGTTTCTGATCAATACACCGCGTTCATAATCCCGATGTAGGTCTGGAATTAGCATACAACTGAGGCTAATGAAGGGAATCTTTCAAATGCATATAACATTAATCTCTTTTTAATGATATTCCCCCGCATGAGCCTCAGTTGCATGGTAGTCCCAGTCCATACTGAGAATACGAATATTTAACAATTATTCCTCGAGCCCGAATGAGCTCTGAGTCAATAGCCCATGAGGCCGAAGGCCGAATGGGCTATTGACTCAGAGGCCATGAGGGCGAGAGGAATAATTGTTTTAGTAAAATCCAACTAGTTGGTCAAAAAACTATCGAGACAAAACGTCTTTCGCTAGTTAAAGAGATTCAGCCGCCGCTGTTTTGGTTTTCAAAGTCGGCGCTTTTCGCTACTAGTGGGCTATAACAAATAGCCTACTAGTAGCTCAACCAATCAGAACGCAGCATTGATGATAGACCACTAGTTGGATTTTACTAAGTTCCATTAGTTTACAGAAAAGTAACGCTCACAGTTCAATTGTTCACTAGATCATTTTTTGATCTTAACGCGGCCTGCAACACTGTCTTCGCTGAGCAGACGCGGGGTGCACCACAGTACCTTACCTGTGTGATAGAGTTCTGTCCTCATACATGGCCAGAGGTACCAGCCTCGTACATAGATCCTGATCTTCTTCGCAATGAATTTCCAATCAAAAGCTTTGAAAACCACCGTGTTGCCAGTAGAGCCTTGAAACACCTTAAAAGGATCGAAAATAAGCAACTGATGTTAAGTTAAGGTATCGTATCTCCCAAATTTCCTCATAACTGGGTAAAGCAGAAAAGAAACGCGTAATCACAATCACGTTGTATCCTTAAGACTACAACAAGAAGACAAGGTCTGCACTCTATCTGTGCGTATAAAGACTGAAGCACTGTTAGCCACCCGACCAACCCATGCAACAAGGAAACGTCAAACTTTCCTCTTCACAACGTTATTACTCGAAGTGACCGCAATGGCCAACATATCGACGTTTGTAGTTGTACAGAAACCACAACTTTTTTTTTACTCAAACCTCGAGGCTTGAAACTGAAACACAATCCGTGCTTCTCGAAAGCATCGAGAATCGATTTTCCACTTGGGACAGTCAACTAACACTTGGACAGTACCTTTCTAGCTCCATTCATCTTGTAGTCTGTCCATTGTCCTCCATTCCTAGAGAAAGCAATAGCGAAGCTAGTCACGCCTGAGCGATCGTCAGGGTCACCCTGGAGGGCTATTTTTGCCAAGGTAAACTCTTTTCCCAGATCCACCTCTAAATATTCATCTTGTGTGTTTGTAGCCGCGCACCAAGAAACATTCGCGTGAAGTCTTCCAGTGTGAGGGTAGTGACCAGGTTGCCAACTAGACGCGGTCATAGATGAACTGGAAATTTCGTCCGAGCGCTCAATTCCCACCGGAACCAAATTTGTGATAACTGACAGTAGAAAAAAAATATAATTAAAAGCTGAAATCTTAGGCAAAAATAACCACAAAGGAAATTTTTTATACCAGCGTGGCTAAAACAAGTTTGCGAAATTTTAGTTGTACAGTTCTGAAGTAATTACGACAAAAATCACAGGTAAGAACGAACATTTCGACCGCTCTTCGTCAGAAAGGAAACAGGTTATATTCCTTTTTTGGCAGGAGCAAGCCAAAGATTCTAATGGCCTACAAGATAATCGCTGTTTTTCTACTCTTATGCGCAATATTTGTCAGGGCTTTAGTATGCTACCTGCTGAAAGCTCTGGAATACAAAATTAATGTCATACCCACAATCAGGCAAAAATCTTTGGGTCAATTGACAAGCAACCAACTACAAAAAGTGTTTTTAATTGTGTATCCATTATTCCAGTTTTTCATTCCCCTCGCCAACAATAATGATACGTTGTTGCCAGGTTGGATAGAAAAACGTCACCATTGCATTGTCGATACGGAGGGTGAGGCAAAGACAAGAAATATTGGACGGCAAAAAATGTGAACTGTCCCAAAATGTTCGATCAGAAATGAATTACACGTTATAATTAGTACTTCACAACACATACTCTTAGAGTAAATAAGTTACTCAGAGCCATTAACAAACCTTCGCATCCGTAGACTTCAACTCGAGTGTACCTTGACGAGTAAAAGGCCCTTGGCCGATATATCAAGTACCGGACATGCACAGGATATGGCAACTGAAATCTGTTGATGCTGTTGAAGATTGTGAGTCCAGAGAAAATCTAACAAGGCAACGAGAAAAACAATGCAATAAGCGGACAGGAAAGAACCAAAGCCTTGTCTTTAATTTTATGAGAAGTTACAACATTCGCTTCAAAAGAAAATAAATCACATCAAAGTTGAGGCGTGCGAACTGAATAACTTGTTTCAGTCTCCTTAGCCTTGGAACTTCAACACATGGAAATTGGCCTATTGAAAGGTGCTCCACTTTTTCCACTCGCTACTGGAGATATTTAGATCTGTTAGTCGGCGGCCTGTGGGTCTTTGCATGAGAAACGAAAGGGCATTCACTCATCGTGTCTCCCCATCTCCAACCCCAGCTGTAGTGGAATGATGGAATGATGTCACGTGACACAGAAAAACACAGGGAGCGAACGAACCCAATCAGCACTTTTGTAGAACACTGTTTGTTTCCCGCTATTTACGTGTAAAGTTCTGTTTGAGTTCAAACATCCTCGACTCTTTATTGCTAATAAGCCCTTGGCAGGATCCGGTCAAATGGTACGGAATAGCTTACGCTGGAACGCAAGTAACGCAGTGGGACTTTCAAAACAAAGGAACATCGGGCTGGACTGGTCAGAGTTCCTTTGTTTTGGAAGTCCCACTGCGTTATTTGCGTCCCAGCGTAATTTATTCCCGTACCATGTGACCAGATCCTGCAAAGGGCCTATTCCCCTGCGATGAGACTTCACGGTCAGGGACAAGATTACTGTCTTCTAAATTACCTTTTCACGGCCGTTCTCGATCCAGTGTCTCCATGACCAGCCATCCACACTATAAGAAATCTCATAAGCAGACACGAAGTACCCAAATCCTGACTGCACGCCTATGGCCGTAATTATCTTTTTAGCAGCGCCAAAATCAATCTTCAGAACGGCAAGTGGATCACTGTGGGTAGGACTCCAGCCATTTGTATAGTAATTCAACCTAGCTTTATAACCTTGAGTATAGCTGTTACTAGTAGAGTGCATCATAGCAGAGTTGCTGACTTTTTGCGGGATAACGCCTGCACCCAAATAAGGACTCGCACAGACTAAAAATGGAACAAACAAAAAGCAACCATGAGCGAAGATACATGTATCCCAGTTATTTAAAGCGATCATCATTATATCACTCTTTTCTTGAACGCAACTGGGAGTTCTCAATATACGAACTTGGAAAGTGAAACCTGTATAACGTCTTCTACATTGAAAAATAGAATAAGTCGAAAAAGCAGAAATAAAAATTTAGCGCCAGGAAAGCCCATGAAAAAAACTACGCTGTCACATAATTCAGGCAGAGTGAGAATGCAAAGAACCTAAGGAGGAACTTACACAAAGAAACTCTAGTTAGACAAAGGGAAGATCTTTACTTTTTGTAATTATTAAAGCATGTGTTGTGGTATGTCGTCCTAGTTCTTATGTAGGTAGTGGGCTAAACTGTTGTATGGGATTTTTTTAGGAAATTACACGTATTTTATTGAAGGCTTAGCTTTTGTGTAAACATACGCAATTCTAATAGAAATAAAAGGCTATTGGTTACTGTCAACTTTTAATCCCTTTAATTAAAGTTTCTCCTTTTACCTTACCAATCAAATACTTTTAAAAGCTTTATCCCATAGCCGCGCTGCAACCGTGCCGAATAGCTCACATTGAAAAGGAGATCATCAGCAACATCCGGACGCTCTTATTCAGTCAGGCATCTAGTAATTTCAGCAGCGTATACACCGAATGCAAATATGGCGGACCACTCGGTCGTCGCCCGGGACGAGTCGAATGAAAGCGAGGCTAGTTGGGCTTCGATGTTTTGTTTTGACAATGCTTTTCGAGAAAAGTCTTGCTTCGTAGTCGATTTGTTTCGCCCTCCCTACGCGTTTTTGTGTTCCTGAATGCCACCGCAACAGAGTGGAATCTTCCACAGCAGAGAAGGTGTTCTTTTTTCGGCTCTCCCTTTTTTCAGTTTTCTCGTTCGCCTCTGAGGGGAAACCAAAGAGACGGAGGCAAGGAGTTCTGAGGAGTTCACATTCGCCGAAGGAACTGTTTAAGTTCAGGTTGGAATCGATCTAAGAAAATGTGTAAGCGATTGCATTTAGCTCTAAGTTGTTGTCATTTGGCTCAATGCTTTCACTGGTTTCAGTAACGGGGCAGTTGACGTTCATTTGCTTGGTTATTGCACCGTAGTATTTATATTTACTTCGTGCGATTCCGTGCAATCATGCGAGTGGACGCGAACGCAAATAACTTCTTCCTTTGAGATAGAGGATATCATTCAAGGAGACCTTTTATTTACCCTGGGGAGGGTATTGGCCATGGAAACCGTGTTGGAACCCCACCAGACACCACATTAGCTCGTCATTTAAACGATTTTTCTGAGATCTATCCTGAAACGTAGCAAACAATAGCAAACTTTAGTCCCCGCGGCGATCGTGAACTCCTTTTCTCCGTCTCAACGGATTGCATTGATCCACTATTTTCCCTTAGAGGTTAACGGTGGAAGATTTCTATCCCCTCTCGTCGCATTCAGAAACACAGCAACTCGTAGGCACAGCGAAATAAAACAACAGGTCGACCACAAAGCAAGAGTTTCCTGGCCGGGAAGCATTTTAAAACAAAACATCGAAGCCCAACTAGCCTCGCTTTCATTCGCTTTCATTCGACTCGTCCCGGGCGACGACCGAGTGGTCCGCCATATTTGCATTCGGTGTATGATTGGGAATCTTTCAAGATTCTAATCATTCTTCATTTTAACTATCTTTCTACCTTTTCGATTTATTGGTGCAAGTATTTTACAAACATATTTGCAGGGTCCAAGTGAAAGTTCAAACCTCTAGATCCAATTATCTCGACTCGGAGACAAGGCAAGTTCTTCCACTCCTTAGGATAAAAGCGCAAGAGGCGGGCAGTGAAACCAGACAGCGTGATTTTCTTTCTCAAGGTTGTAGCATCGTTTCCGAGAAATTCCTAAAATGATATACCAAATAGTGTAATGGTAACACTGATAAAGACTTACAATTGGGAGATCTTGAAATGTGATAATCAACTTTGCAGCTCATAATTTTCTTTCCGAGCGTTAGCCTAGTCAATGAAAGAGTACACACGAAATGCGAAATGCAACAAAGGAGCCCCAAAATCACAAAAGGTGGAGCTTTGATTTCAAAGTTAAAAATGAAAGACTGAATTAAAAAGCTCCAAATGTTGGCTTAGATGTTGAGTTGCACTAAGAAAAAGACTCAACAATCCTTTACTTCTCGTTATTACACTTGGGGAGAAGACGCACTCAGATAATATATTGATCATATCAGTATCTGGGCAACTGGTGCACCTACCCCTCCCCTAACCCAACATGTTGTAATAAGTTAATAAGTTAGTGTTACTGTTGGGTTAGGGGACGGGTAGGTGCGCAGTTGCCCAGATACTGATATTGATCCGAATATATAATGTTAGTTCCCATTCTCCGGCGGTGCTTTGAATCCAGACCCCGAGACAGATGCTTGCACCCTGAAATGCTTGAGTATGCTTGTGAGTCCTTGATGTAGTTAAACCAAAGATGCAGTTGTTACAAAACAATACAGTTTGCACCCACAATGGGTCGCTTATACTCACAATAGGTTGCTTAGTGTTGACATCTGTGACGTAAGTCCACTTTTCTCTGATAGCAGCGTAAGACAGAGAGAACAC
>JAHPZR010021817.1:20000-23171 GCA_019787425.1 Platygyra sinensis
CATAGGATTTTATTTGTTACGTACGGGGAAAATCTTTTGATCAGAGTTATAATACACTGAAAAAAAAATATAACTACACGTAAAAGAAAACCATAGCTTGTCTTCCATGCTCATACAAGTCACTGTCACACAACATTTTTGACGTGTTGTAATACTAACTACTGAGATTAAGAGATGATGAAGGGTGAGAGGGTTGATCCACCATATACACCTTACTCTCAAGATAATCCAGGTTACCCTGTAAAGTTACCTTTTGCCTCTGTATCAAAAGGAGTCTTGGTGCGAAACAGTAATGTGAAACTGTGTTTCACCTGTAGGTTCATTTTCCTTCAATCAAACTTTTGTTTTAGTCTTATTTATAGTTTTATTTCCATTCAGCTTACATCAGTTCTATAGAAAAGGCTAAAAAATTAATATGGCTCTTAAATTTACACCAGTAGCTGACGTTATACTACAAGTGACAGAAAGCCGGGAAAACTAACACAAGAAAAAAAAGATAAAAAGAAAAAAAAACACAAATCAAAACTCATTTTTACATGAAAGGTTTCGCAAGAGGACTCGTTCTGAATAAGAGGCACAAGGTAACTCAGAAATGGCCTGTTTATCCAGCGCATAATGTTACCAAGCGTATTGTGCTGGATGTGTCCTCGGAGGATGAAATGCGCGAAATTAAAAAAATGCGCTCAGGCCATCCCACGTGTGCATACGTCATGTCTAAGGATTGGCCAGTTATAGATCCTTCCGGGGCTTCAAACACGGTAGTGATCTAAGGAGTAACTTGACGAGGTTTACCAGAGGAATTTACGCTATATCGGGATTAACTTCGTTACCCATATACACAAAAAACATACACTCTTCATCCTCTCTTGCTGAAATATACCATCCTACCTATATCGCTGACTTCAACTTCCACCTCGCATAAGCTAAGCGATGAATTGACTTCCAGAACAAATATGGTTACAAATATCCTTTCACTTCCGGTACACAAGGAATCATTCTGGCCTCCCCTCGATGGAAAACATGCGATAGCCCTCCACAAGTTGGGTTTCCAATTCCTCCCTTGACACTCGTGAAGCCGACCCTAATTGACAGTTCTGTGACATTTCGATAATTTTCGTCTCCACGATTCGCTATAAATACGCCAGTCACGGTCTTCGTCGAGCGCAAGTCGACTAGCCACCAGGCTACCTCAGTGTCCCCTGTGAAAGAACAGGAGCCGTGCGAGTAGTTAGATGCTCTGTTGCCATCGACGGCCAGACGTGAATTACCTAACAGGGTTCGATTTCCAGATTGATACGTCGGGCGCCTGAGAGCGTCGTTTTCGACGCTGACATCGAAACCTGCGAATCAAAAATTTAAGATTGATTCTTGAACTCTCAATTTTGTTGGATACCATACTCAGTAAAAGTCATATATTTTAGGAAAGCCAAAGAAATATTGTCAAGTACCCTTAAAGCGTTATGAAACGAAAAATAATTGCTGCTTATTTGGAATCTTTTTCCGTTCTATAGAGATATCAACGTTTTGCATCATGCAAATCAGGAAAGTGATGACCTAATAAGCTAAGCACTTAACTAAAATTGTAACATACTGAATCAAGAATATCTCTAGAAATATTGGAGGGGTAATCTTCCTAGTTGGCACCAGAAATGTACATCATCATCTCGGAACAAACATCAGTGTTCTAATATTGTCTTAATAGCAAATCCCCACAAGAATCAACCAAAATCAAATTTCTTCGGCAAGGCTTGAAAACTCAATTTCTCTCCCCTTTTGCATATAGCTAACCCCTAGCAAGAATACAAACAGCCTGTGTTTTTTTCCTCGAAATAGTTTTGTCTTTCTGAGAAAAACAACTTTTTCGATTTACCCTCCAGACTCAGTTTAGCGAGTCCCAACTGGGTTGAAAATCGACCATTTTCATTCGATTCGCATGTCGCAACCATCAAGCGCAGAAAAATTGTAATGCAACCAACTTATTGCATAACTTTTCCTTGTCCAAAACCCACAATTTCAAGAATATTGGATTAATCTAATTATTTTGCGGTGAATAAAACCAGAGTGTTCTCCAACCTTAACTTCGTCGGTCGGTGCGAAGAATTGTTATTTTGACCACGTGCCACATCACCGAATTTCATAAGGTTCAGTAAGGCTTTTAATTAAGGAAGGGTAGGTCTTTCAAAATATGTAAAGTTTAGTTTGGGCAAATGATTTGGCAGTCGTAAAAAAATTATTCAAAATCGCTTGATGCTATTGCTACAAAGATTAGCAAAAATGTTGGGCTTATTGCAAAACTACGTCATTATGTACCTCGGAAAATACTATTGAATTTTTACAAATCACTAATCCAGCCCTATTTAACATACGGTCTTCCAGCCTGGGGTCAGACAGGTAAGATGTATATTAATAAAATTCTAATTCTCCAGAAAAGGGCACTTCGTCTGTTGTTTTTCGCAGATGTTCGTGATCATGCAATTCCTTTATTCCTTGAAGCTAACGTTCTTCCTATAACATTTCTATATCATGAATGTGTAGCCAGTTTAATGCACGATATCAATAGTAATAATGCACCAATCAACATGTTGCATTTATTTAAGGAAACATCTAGCGTTCATTCGTATAATACACGATCATCCACCTCTGGGAACCTTTATGTGCAAAATTCTAGACTGGAAATGCAAAGGCGTTCTTTCTCTCGACTTGGGGTAAGACTATGGAATGAGATACCATGCCATATGAGGGTTCTGCCAAAAAACACATTTAAAAAGGTGCTTCGAACGTCGCTATTACATATTTTGCAAAACGAAGATGACTATATTCAGATCCCTGTGATAATTAAGAAAATTGGAGAAGTTGACTAATAATACTTTTTTTCTTTTTTTTTGTAAATAACCAAGTTTTTCGTAAATTGTGTTTTTCTACTTAGTATGGAAAATATAGCTCCGAGTAGTTTTGCAGTCTTTAATTATTAGCTGATAGATATTTGTCAATAATAAGTCTTTTTGTAATCTGTACCTTTAATTTGTTAAGCTAACTGCTGTTGTGTAAGTTTGTCTTTTAATAGGTGTGTTCTTGTATTTGGCTTGCCCCGCCTCGATTAGCTTAGCTATTTGCGGGGTAGGCCATCCATTAACTATTATTATTTGGTTTAATAAAGTTGTTGTTGTTGTT
>JAHPZR010021818.1:0-36784 GCA_019787425.1 Platygyra sinensis
AACTGGCAGACGAAACGATCGACTATCGCGGAGAGAACCACGTTTATTTTCAACAACCAGCTATTGAGTGATGTGAAATTTGTTGTTCCCTCGTCGACCAGCGAAAGTGAAAGTAGGAAGGTGATCCCAGCTCATAAGTTTGTGCTGGCAATCAGCAGTCCTGTGTTCTTTGCCATGCTCTATGGTAAAATAGCGGAGACAACAGACTCAATTGAACTACCTGACTGTGAGTACGAGAGTCTCTTGGAGTTGTTTCGTTTTATTTACACGGACGAAGCGAATTTGAGCGGAAGTAATGTGATGCAAGTGATGTACTTGGCGAATAAATACATGGTGCCTTCACTTGCTGAGAAATGTAGCGAATATCTGCGGAAAAACTTGAAAGCATCCAATGTGTTTTCCATTCTGCCACCCGCTCAGAAATTTGAAGATAAAGATTTAGAAGATCGATGCTGGGAAATGATCAAGAAGCAGACAGAAGAAGCTGTCACGTCGGACGAATTGTTGCACTGGAGCGGTCTATAGTAGAGTCTGTTGTGAAGAAAGAAAGGTTGAACGTGACGGAGGTGGAACTGTTCAAAGCTATAGATCGCTGGGCCACAAAAGAAAGTGAGAGGCAAGGGAAGAAATCCGAAGGCGATGTGAAGAGAAGAATTCTAGGAGACGAGATCGTGAAAGAGATAAGGTTTCCTGTGATATCACAGAAGGAATTTGTCTCTGTTGTGTTTGATTCCAACATTCTTTCTTTTCAAGAGGTTAGTGAGATGATGAAACATTACAATAATGTTTTATCAACACCTTTGCCATACAAGCAAATTCCAAGATTAGGATATATTCGTCGATGTTTCAGATTTAAAAATATACATGCTCCGGGAAGCTGGAATTACAACAGCTCTAAACCTGACCGTATTCACTTCACTGTAACCAAGCCTGCTATGTTACATGGAGTTCAGCATTTTGGCTCACGTGGTGGCGATACACAGTCTTTCACTGAAGTTAAAGATTCCACAAATGGCTCTATTGTGGTAAAACAATCCGGATCCTATCTCTCACAAAAAGCCGACACTGATTCTTACTACGGCTTTGATGTAGAATTTGATCGTCCGGTATCTTTGGTGAAAAATAAGGAATACGAGTTAGTGTCAATTATCAAAGGGCCTCCGTCTTCATTTGGAGAAACAGGACAAATAACTGTGGACAGTCAAGGAGTGCAACTCACTTTCCGTTCTCCGGACAGTAGAACTATAAGTAACGGGACCACTGATGAAAAAGGCCAATTTCCTGCTTTTCTTATCAGCTAAAGCTTTCTTTCCTTGGTGTTTGCAAGAAACCTGGTCTATAACTTGTACAGAATTAATTAGAGAGTTGGCTCCCAAAATCGTGATTTATTTACAGTTATGCACATTTTTAAAAAGTTTTTCGGCACCCTGTAAGTTGTCATGGTCACAACTCAAATACTTCAAATATTGCCTTTGCTTAGGAGGGAAGCTCCCATATATAAAGGATTGGGTGTTGCTCATCAGAACTTTTGAAAAGGACCCCTAAGAGGTACCAAGATCCTGTTTTGCGAGTGTGGCTTGAAATGTTTTTCACCCCTAAGAGGTACCAAGATCCTGTTTTGTGGGCGTGGCTTGAAATGTTTTTCACCCCTAAGAGGTACCAAGATCCTGTTTTGTGGGTGTGGCTTAAAGTGTTTGTCTTCCCTAAGAGTACCAAGATCCTGTTTTGTGGGTGTGGCTTAAAGTGTTTGTCTTCCCTAAGAGGTACCAAGATCCTGTTTTGTGGGTGTGGCTTAAAGTGTTTTTCACTCCTAAGAGGTTCCAAAATCCTGTTTTGTGGGCGTGGGTTGGAGTGTTTTTCACCCCCAAGAAGTACCAAGATCCTGTTTTGTGGGTGTGGCTTGAAGTGTTTTTCACTCCTAAGAGGTACTAAGATCCTTACAAGGAAAAGAAAACAAACGGCGGTTACAAACATTACCCATAGACAACGCATAGTCTAATAAAAATTTTCTGGTTTACTTGACGTTTCGTATGCTACAACATACATCTTCAAAAGTGAACGGTTATAACTGTTACAAACATTTAAAATACAAAAAATAAAGAGGGGAACTGGAGACGAAATAAAAAACAATGACAAAATTGATACTTGACGTTTCGTATGCTACAACATCTTCAGAAGTGACGGTTATAAAATATGACGAGATTTAAAAAGACAAAAAACTAAAGCGAGGTATTGGTAACTAGCTAGACAACAATGGAAAAAAGAAACTACATCCGGTGTGAATTAATAAAGAAGGAGATTTTCACTACCGACGTTTTCATTTAGGGCGGGTTTCAAGTCCCGTATTAACAATGTTTCCTTGATTTTACACTGTAAATCACATTGACCACTTGCTAAGATCTCAAAATGGTCCCATTTGATGTTGTGACCAGTGGAAATCGACTGCTCAGCAACAGCGGAGGTGTGACCAATTTGAGTGAGAGCTTTGAAGTGCTCAGTCTTTCTGTCATGTAATCTTCTTTTAGTTTTGCCTATGTAAAAAGCATCACAATCCCAGCAACTGGCTTTGTAGACAATCTTCGATTTCTGCGACCGGTTGAAACGATCTTTATAAGGAAAGAAAGACTTAATTCTACGAGTGTTCCGAAAAACAAACCTGAGGTTGACGAGACCATAAAACTTATTAACACAAGATTTTAATCGGCGTGTAATAGCATCGCTATGGAGACCTAAATAAGGTAAAACAAGGGTTACATCTTTCTTAGGAACTGTGAGAGTAGGTTGTGAAGGCTTGTTCTTATGTTTGTGAAGTAAATCATTAACATTGTAGTTAATAACGCCTTTCGGATAACCATTTTGAAGCAAGGAATTCTTGAGATCGGATAGAGCGGACTGCAATAAAGTGGATTTTGAACAAATACGTAAGCAACGATAGGTAAGTGTTCTGATTAGATTGACCTTATACTTCCTAGGAGTAAAGGAGTCCCACTTGGTGTAAAGACCAGTGAAAGTCTTTTTATGGTGTATAGTAGTTGAAAATGTGTTGTGGTCACGCTTGATACAAACATCTAAGAATGAGATCACTCGATTCTCTTCAAGTTCCATGGTGAATTTGATGTTGGGATGTCTGCTGTTGAGAAAATCTAGAAATCTGGAAGCGGTGTCTTTACTGTCAAATAGGGAGAAAGTGTCATCAACGTATCTAAACCAAATCGACGGTCGGAACTGATTGTTCGTCAACCAGCTCTCTTCAAAATGACACATAAAAATGTTAGCTAAGACAGGGCCTAATGGAGAACCCATCGCTACACCATCAATCTGGTCATAATATTGCCCATCAAATATGAAGTGGCTTTTCTTCGTCGCAAACTCAAGCAAATCTTTGAGGACTGTACACTATACACCATAAAAAGACTTTCACTGGTCTTTACACCAAGTGGGACTCCTTTACTCCTAGGAAGTATAAGGTCAATCTAATCACAACACTTACCTATCGTTGCTTACGTATTTGTTCAAATCCACTTTATTGCAGTCCGCTCTATCCGATCTCAAGAATTCCTTGCTTCAAAATGGTTATCCGAAAGGCGTTATTAACTACAATGTTAATGATTTACTTCACAAACATAAGAACAAGCCTTCACAACCTACTCTCACAGTTCCTAAGAAAGATGTAACCCTTGTTTTACTTTATTAGGTCTCCATAGCGATGCTATTACACGTCGATTAAAATCTTGTGTTAATAAGTTTTATGGTTTCGTCAACCTCAGGTTTGTTTTTTGGAACACTCGTAGAATTAAGTCTTTCTTTCCTTATAGACTATAAGATCGTTTCAACCGGTCGCAGAAATCGAAGATTGTCTAGAAAGCCAGTTGCTGGGATTGTGATGCTTTTTACATAGGCAAAACTAAAAGAAGATTACATGACAGAAAGACTGAGCACTTCAAAGCTCTCACTCAAATTGGTCACGCCTCCGCTGTCGGTAGTGTAGCAGCTCTCGTAAGCTTGTAATTCTATTTGTCGTCGTCGTAGTAGCTGTTATTGTTTTAGGGCTAGGGCGCATTGTTTCTGTTGTTTGTTCTATTGTACTCTCGAAGGGTAGCAAGCCATTCATTTGAGACCTTACGAGAGCTGCTACATCGCCCTCCGCTGTTGCTGAGCATTCGATTTCCACTGGTCACAACATCAAATGGGACCATTTTGAGATCTTAGCAAGTGGTCAATGTGATTTACAGTGTAAAACTAAGGAAACATTGTTAATACGGGACTTGAAACCCGCCCTAAATGAAAACGTCGGTAGTGAAAATCTCCTTCTTTATTAATTCACACCGGATGTAGTTTCTTTTTTCCATTGTTGTCTAGCTAGTTACCAATACCTCGCTTTAGTTTTTTGTCTTTTTAAATCTCGTCATATTTTGTAACCGTCACTTCTGAAGATGTATGTTGTAGCATACGAAACGTCAAGTTAAATATACCATGCGAAACCTTACTGTTATGTTTGTAACCGCTGTTTGTTTTCTCTTTTTGTTAAAATTGATACTACCTGAAAGTTGATACTACCGGTATAAATTAATAAAGAAATAGCTTCTCGCTACCAACATTTTCATTAAGTGAGGGTTTTAACTCACTGATCAAAAGAATTTCCTTAACTTTACACTGTAAGTCGGACTTTCCAGTAGCGATGATTCAAAATGGTCCCATTTGATGTTGTGACCGGTCAGCCAAAGCGGAAGCGTGACAATCTTGTGTGAGAGCCTTAAAATGTTCAGTCTTCCTAACATGTAATCGTCGTTTAGTTTTTCCGACATAGAAAGAATCGCAGTCCCAGCAACCAGCCTTGTACACTACTTTCGATACTTGAGAGCGGCTAAAACGGTCTTTGTATGGAAAGAAAGACTTAACCCTGCATGTATTATTAAAAAATAACCCTAAGATTGACAAAACCAAAAAATTTACTAACACATGATTTAACACGTCGCGCAAGAACTTCACTTTGGGAACCTAAAAACGGCAAGACAAGGAATATATCTTTCTTTGGAAGAGTGGTGATAGGTTCAGCAGGCTTGTTCTTTTGTCTGTTCAAAACATGATTAATGTTGTAACAAAGCACGCTCCTTTCATTTAAAACTCGAATCAAATGGCCTCTAGTTGACCACAGGCAGACCACGCTATGTGTTCGTGGTTTAATATAGAGAATCTATGAGGGTTATAAATAAAGCTCTGAAAATTGCACATCTAAATCGCATCACGGTCACGGCATTATCTACAACTTGTAGTATGCGTTTGAGGAAATGTGCAATATTTCGAAAATTATAGTGCTTTTATAGCCTCTTAAAGATCTATAATTTTCGAAATATTGTACATTTCCTCAAACGCATTCTACAAGTTGTAGATAATGCCGTGTTTTGGCAAAATGTATTGTTATATTTCGAAAACGATCCACTCAGTCCGAGTTTTTAGACATTTTCTATTGTGGTCACGTGACATACCAAATATGGGCGTGGTTCGAAACATTTAAAGGAAACCTGAATCGAACAAACACGGTAAACTTTGATGCTCACTGGACTTAAAGGAGGTTTTCAGATTTCCTTAGCAACAGACTTGTAGTTAAGTTTCTTCCCCCTTAAGGTTTCTTTCCACTTCCGCCGGAAATAGACGACAACAAATATGCGCGAATCGAACTGATTAGCACATAGGCCGTGTGGATAATGAACAGAATGTTTGACAATACAAAGTTTCAAGTTCAAGTTCACAAAAAGTGCGCCAGGTATAAAGAATAGGCTCAACCCATCTCAAGCTGTCATTCTTTCGCATTCGAAATTAAAGTGACCGTAAATTTAAAATAAAAAGTCAACCTACCTTAATTGGTTCTAAAAAGTTCCTGTCTTTACCTCCCTCTTTCATTTTCTTGTTTGAACTTCACGCAGTTCTGACCTTGAGTCATTGGCAGACATACCATTGAAGGTCACTCCTGATAGTACTGGAGCAAAAAAGCACCAATAAAACTTTAACAATGTAAAAAAACCTTCAGTTTTTCCTTTACCGTTTTCCTCCTTGCATACTAGCACATGGTCTGGTTTTATTTCCCAGGTGTCCCCCCCCCCCCAACCTGGGCAGACAATCAAGCCATCGCTGTGTTCTTTAGTTAACATCATGGCATCATTAATGATATTCAGGCCAGCGGTTCTTTTAATGTATAGACTTTCTTAAAACTAGTCAGTTGACGATCCTACAGACTGCACGTCCAATGCAAACGTTTTCGGGCTGTCAAAGCCTCAAAACTCAAACGTGCCTTCCAGACCAAGATTTCAGTCATACAGTTGGTCCGAGAGAACATGTGGATCTGTAAATACAGACATCTTGGTGTTACGTAGAGATGAGTTATTGGAATCCATGCCTTAATGCCAAACCAATCCTTGCGGAAATTTCTCTTCAGCTCCTTGCTCTCTGCTGCAACCTGCGAGACCCCAGAACATGACAGCTAAATATCTTTCTCCAGGAAGACCTATCTTATCATCTTCATGTTGTCGACTGTTAAATGTTTCTGTTGTCGACAATGGATTCTTCTAAAACGAACCAAGAACAGGTCCATGGCATGTTGTTAACTGTTGTGTCCTGTAAGATTTGATCTCCATCTTTTTCTAAGTTTAGCTCGAACCACTTCATATAAGACTTACGTAAGTAGCACTGAATTGCCACGACCACTCATACTCTTTCCACCAGCAACTGATCTGAACAGAACCTGTCTTATCATGCTTATGGCTGTGGCGAGATTTAACTTTTCGGCTGATCTCCTGTCCGACATTGTAGCCTCATACTTGATCTTTTCAAGGCTTGTCAAAATTGTCAAAGTTACTCAATCTTGTCACTTTGTTAATGGAGCCCTTGAAAAGGTTTGTTTTCCAATCCAAAAACAGGCAAAAACATTTGATTGTTCACTTTCCAATATCTTTTCTGTGTTCATCTCTTCTGCATGCTGTGAGGATCAGCGTCCCGTTTTTTTCGCGGCGAAGCTTCGCGTTTCTGTTGCAGTTGAGTCTTTCCTGTGTGCGTTTCTTGCCCGACGCATAGCTTTCTTCTTCTTTCACATCCTTGGTCTGGGTCCAGGCAGTCGCGGAGACATCGACAAAAGATGAAAAACGCGCATGCAAAAACCAGGCAATAAGAATCGTTCTATACTTGTCGTCATGCAAGCATGCACGCGCGCGCCAAAAAAAAAATCCGCGCACACGCACGGTGGTTCGAATTGACGCACGCACAGTGCTGGTTTGTAAGAGGTGAAAAAATTCTGTTTGGAGGCATTAAACTAGCAGACCTTCAAAATTAGTGCGTAAGACTTAAACCTCTCCCATACAAAGTCATGAAATACGAACTTATAGAACGACTACGAGCGAATTAGAGAATTAGTCTTTGCTTTCTAATGTCGCTCCCAGATCTCTCCTCAAGATATATTCACGTTTGACAAAACCTAAATGGGGACATTTACCTTGCATAGTGTTATCATGTGTCATGTACTCACGTACTGAAAAGTACGGTGGAATGCGGTGGTTTTGAGAGATGTGAATCGATATTTAGCTACATTTTGAAATAAAGTGCAAAATCACATGTTATTGTGAAATAAGATATGCTAAATAACTCAACTCCCCACTCCACTCCAAAGAAAAAAGGAAAAAAACGTCATATTTTGCAAGCAATGGTGGAGAACTCAGCTCAAGGAATAGTGAAATAAATGTTTTTTTTTTTCCAATAAATTTCATTTTAATTATTGTACAGAAAATGCATTGTATTAATGTCATCAAAGGTAAATTTGGAAGTTCAAAGCCATCAAGTTCAGTTTACCTGCATGTACATCATACATGTATGTTGGCCAGGACCAGAAGAGGCTTCGAAAAAATCACACCCCACTCCCACATTCTTGATTTCAAAATATGATTTTAGGCTCGTTAAGTTACCCCTGGGCCGTTAAGAATTAATATTAGGGAGCTTTAGATTGGACTGCGAGTACGAGTACGACTTTTCAGCTCTAGTTTTCATGCTTCACATTAATATAGAGCTTGAGACGCGGACGGTAACCGGAAGTGAGCTGTTTTCACTTTTAACTTGCCCTCACACAACCACATTCACACAGCTAAGTATCTTTTCTCTTTTAGAAATGAGTAGTATAAAAATCTAGGAGACAATACTTTCCTAGCACGCAAATGTTCTCTTCCGGTTGCCGTCCGCGTCTCAAAAACGCGCGTGCTTCAGCTACCTAAATCACAACACATACTCGTTTCATCCCCATTCTCGTCCCCAGAGCCCACGATCCTTCTGGCTTGCGGCACGAATCGAGAGCTCTGGGAGCAACTATTTCAGACATGCGCCATAGATGCAGACTGCGTGAAACCGGATGGGCAGAATTCGGTTTTTTCCTTTGTTATTTCAAAATGGTTGCTCCCAGAGCTCCCGTTTTCTGACCGCTGGCCAAGGGGAACGAGGCTCTGGGAACGAGATTGTTTCATCCATGAGCAAACCTCTCTATCTAAAAGCAACATAAAGAACGAAGGACCTGGAAACGTCACTGGTTTGAATTTGAAAATCGAACTAGTCGTACTCAATCTTGTAGTCGTAGTCCAATCTAAAGCTCTCTAATATGTAGGCACGCAACACGTACTTTAGCTGAATGAGCTATGCGCTTAACTGAGTAAGTTCTGCTGAAAGCTTTATTTTATTATTTGATGCAATTGTGAGAATCTATATAACTACTAGTTACAACTCAGTAGACTTGGTAGAGTAATTTTTAAAGCTTCTTGTTGCTTACGTTTGTTGGTCTTCGGCGAGTATAATTTAGCAAAGTACTGAAGACGACAGATTGTAAATTACTTGAAAGCACAGGCAGACCAATTACTTTGTTGCAGTCTACTTGAGCAATGAGTGAAACCATCTTTTTTCCAAAAAATTTGACCTTAATTTCACTAAGGCTCTAAGAAAGAAATTTTACTTACCAAATGAATATGGATTATTGGGGTAATATTAACGTTTCGCTAATGACACTGGATGCCCGCCCATGATGCTGTGTTTGTGTTTATTTAGATTAATTAAAAAATATTTCAGACATTCGTTCCAGGGTGATTAGAATTTAATTTCAAATTAGAATACTCAGGCAATCTCAAACCACTGAAGTAACTGTCTAATGACTTTCAACACTCAATTAAAAACCGCTTTTAGTCTAATGGACGTAGCGATTAGTAATGATAAGGTAAATGGTCAATGATTAATGAAACTTTGCTGCTGTTCTTGATTCTGATGTTTTGCAAGTATACTATGAAATAACCTGCGATCGAACGTTTTTTTTTGGTTTCAGAACGTCTGATCGCAGGTTAATAATGAACAGAGCCGGGTTTATTACCAGGCTTTAAGTCAAAAAGAAAAATACACAGCATGATTCCACTGAACAAGAAGCGTTGTTTGCGGGAAAAGTGGTATTAGTAAACGCGCGAAGTCTGAGCAAGATTCTGGGGAAGAGTGAGTTACAACTGAGTCGAGAAAGGGTTACAGGAAGAGGCCGAGGGATTTTCTTATAGAGTGTGTGCACCTAAATAGGAGTTGAGAGTTTAAGCGCTTGTGTAAATGTGTTTTGGTTCGGTTCAGATAATCAGTCGACTAGGCAGCCAAGGTAAGTTCCAGATGTTTACACTATTTCCCGGCCACCGTATTAGAGGACAAAGGGAGTACTCCAACATGGCGGCTCTATACTAGACTCTGTTCAGTGGATTTAGTTCTCTTGTCTTCTAGTTAGCAAGTAGAGATTCTTTTTGTAAAGTCCCGAGGGGGACTCCCGTTTAAAAAAGCAGGGACGCTCGTTGGAAATTTTGAAAGGAACCCCTAAGAGGTACTAAATTATCTTCGATCATTTCAACACTATTTGATTACACCTAAACTGCCGATACTTGGTTCAGGGAAAATGCGTTTCCATCGATTCCAAACCGCAATTTCGATCCGAACCGGTCTTGTCTTTCTGTGCATGTCCGTACAAAAATGTCATAAAAAATGTAGTGTAATGTAATTTGTTTACCCAGGGAGCACCAAGGAGTTCAAAGAACTCGTTCAGAAGTGTCCGTACATTCCAGGATCGAATCGGAATTTGGAAATGTTGTTTTTTGAGGAGAGGGGAAAACCGGAGTACCCGGAAGAAAACCTCTCGGAGCAAGGAAGAGAACCAACAACAAACTCAACCCACATATGACGCCGGGTCCGAGAATCGAACTCGGGACACATTGGTGGGAGGCGAGCGCTCTCACCACTGCGCCATCCCTGCTCCCCTAAGATAAAACGCGATGTCAGTGAAAAGAAAGGCACGCTGTCGTGTTGCAAATACCTTTTTCAGCAGATTGGAGCTAATCTGGCTGACATACAGGCTGAAAATGTCCAAAAATGTCTAAAATGCGTTTTTGCCTAAAAGCTCCAGGTGTTAATGGCTAATCACCTGACAATTTGTCTCCCCGAAAGATTAGTCCATTTGTCATAAATTTGGGAAATCTATCCAAAGCAAGCACAAAAACGCCACGAATGCCGCAAAAAGTCGGATTTTAGGTTTTATGTTGACCTAAGTTTCTATTTTTAATCTTAGTTTTAGTTTTAAACCCTCATTATAGACTATTCTGCATTTTAACTTTTCATATATTTTAAACTTTAATTTTTCAGGACCCTCCAGAAAACACACCACTATGTGATTGAAGCTGGAGGCCTCTTCTTAAAATATTAATTTATTAGGCCTGTTTATTATTATAATATCATATCATATTACTTTATTTTATGTACCTTGTCAAAATAAAGGACACTGTAGTACGTGTAATAGGTTTGTCAATCCCTTTAGGTTTCTTTTTTGCATCTTGGGATTAGTCAAGTTGATATAAATGTAACTTGACCAAAATGTGTGCAACCAAGTGTATGGTTCCCTGCATGACATAAATCATATTTTGTTTGTGACAAGCAGGAACATGCCGTCGCAAATTGTCCAGCGGTAGTACTTCCTCTTATTCTTTTGACAAGAGAAGAAGAACTAAACACATTGCTGTATCGCTTAAAACTGCAAAGATCAAGAAGAGCAATGATGGCTGCTGCCGTTGAAGAGAACTGGCAGACGAAACGATCAACTATAGCGGAGAGAACCACGTTTATTTTCAACAACCAGCTATTGAGTGATGTGAAATTTGTTGTTCCGGCTTCGACTGGCGAAAGTGAAAGTATCAAGGTGATCCCAGCTCACAAGTTTGTGCTTGCAATCAGCAGTCCTGTGTTCTTTGCCATGTTCTATGGTCGAATGGCGGAGACCACAGACTCTATTGAACTGCCTGACTGTGGCTACGAGAGTCTCTTGGAGTTGTTTCGTTTCATGTACACGGACGAAGCGAATTTGAGCGGAAGTAATGTGATGCAAGTGATGTACTTGGCGAACAAATATATGGTGCCTTCACTTGCTAAGAAATGTACCGAATATCTGCGGGAAAACTTAAAAGCATCCAATGTGTTTTGCATTCTGCCACACGCGCAGAAATTTGAAGATAAAGATTTGGAAGATCGATGCTGGAAAGTGATTGAGAATCAGACAGAAGAAGCTGTGACGTCAGATGAATTTATCACAGTTGAGCGATCAATAGTGGAGTCTGTTGTGAAGAGAGAAAGGTTGAACGTGACGGAGGTGGAACTGTTCAAAGCTGTAGATCGCTGGGCCACAAAAGAAAGTGAGAGGCAAGGGAAGAAACCCGAAGGTGATGTGAAGAGAAGAATTCTAGGAGAAGAGATCGTGAGAGAGATAAGGTTTCCTGTGATATCACAGAAGGAATTTGCCTCTGTTGTGTTTGATTCCCACATTCTCTCTTTTCAAGAGTTTGGTGACATGATGAAACATTACAATAATGTTTTATCAACACCTTTGCCCTACAAGCAAATTCCAAGGTTAAGATCTGTTCGTCGATGTTCCAGATTTAAAAGCATTGTTCCAGAGGGATGGAGTCACAGCGGCTCTAACCCTGACCGCATTCGCTTCACTGTTAGCAAGCCTGTTATGTTACATGGAGTTCAGCACTTTGGCTCAGATGGTGGCGAGTACACAGTTTCCACTGAAGTTAAAGATTCCAGAAATGGCTCTATTTTGGTTAAACAATCCGGATCCTATCTCCCAGAAAAAGCTGACACTGATTCTTACTGCGGCTTTGATGTTGAATTTGATTGTCCGGTATCTTTGGTGGAAAATAAGGAATACGAGTTAGTGTCACTTATCAAGGGGCCTCAGTCATCATATGGGGAAGCAGGACAAAAAAACTGTGATCAGTCAAGGAGTGCAATTCACATTCCGTTCTACGAGCAGTACCAAAAGTAACGGGACCAGTGGTGTAAGCGGCCAATTTCCTGCTTTTCTTATCAGCTGAAGCTTTTCCTTCTTGGGTCTTAGCAAGAAACCTGGGCCCGGGTTGTTAAAAAGCCTGGACAGGGTTGTTCGAAAGCCGATTAACGCTAACCCAGGATTAAAAGTTAAACGGAGTATTTATTTTTCTTGTGTAAAAACACCGTTTTTTACTGCTGACGTTTTGTGTAGTTTGAGCTTAGTCAAGTTCAAAACTGAAGGACAGGACAGTATAAACAGAAAACCTCATCGAAAAGTTACAAAACTCAAATCAAAATTCTCGCTAAATTCCTGGGTTGAGCTTAATTCGGGCTTTGAACAAACCTGGCCTGATAACCTAACCCAGGTTAGCGAGAGTTTTGATTTCAGTTTTGTAACTTCTTGGTGGGGTGTTCTGTTTATATTGTTGGGCGGTCTGCAGTTTTCAGCTGTAGTAATCTCAAACTACACCAAACGTAAGTGAGTGAAAAACATTTTTTAACAAGAAAAAATAATACTGCAGTTAACATTTAATCCTGGGTTTATGAGAAACGGGGCTTTCGAACACAACCTAGCCCTTGCGACGGAGAGGGCGCGTCGGGGAGCTCATGAGTAGTGGGACTACAGTCCTTATTATGTCATTGTAGCTAAATACAGCTTGCCCCTCGACACTTTAGTTTCAGCAGTGCCACCTGGAGACATGTTCTGGAATGCCTGTAAGACAGGATAGAGTCTTCCGTTATCTCTCTGTTAGCCATTTTAGTCATTTCAGTTTTGAAATTTTTTGGTGGGTGTTCTGTTTTATATTGCTTGCCGCATTAACGTGACTACTAGTCTTTCAACCGCTACACCACAACCCGAACTGTTCATTAAGTGTGGGAGTCGAGTACGACCATCCTGGGTGGCAAAGGAGGACACTACCACAGGATTACAAGAGGCGGTGTGGGGCAAGCCGGTGGTGGTTTGTCATCGGGGAACCCATGAACACACGGGATCAGTCTAATGTCACGCGGGGTCACTGGTTCAGACAGCGTGTAGAGAAAGTTTATGCTCTCAGGTTCAATGCGTAATCGTCATTCTGAACAGTACACCCTGGGTTTAACGTTTAACCGGCTTTCGACAACCCGGTCGCGGGGCTAAGGTTGTTCGAAGCCGATTCTGCGCCCGTTTCATTAACCCAGGATTAAATTGTAACTGCAGTATTATTTTTCTTGTTAAAAAATGTTTTTTCACCACTTACGTTGTTGTAGTTTTGAGATTACTACAGCTGAAAACTGCAGAGCAACAATATAAACAGAACACCCCACCAAGAAGTTACAAAACTGAAATCAAAACTCTCGCTAACCCTGGGTTAGGTTAATCAGGCCAGGTTGTTCAAAGCCCGATTAAGCTAACCCAGGATTAGCGAGAATTTTGATTTGAGTTTTGTAACTTTTCGATGAGGTTTTCTGTTTATACTGTCTGTCCTTCAGTTTTTGAACTTGACTAAGCTCAAACTACACAAAACGTCAGCAGTAAAAAACGGTTTTACACAAGAAAAATAAATACTCCGTTTAACTTTTAATCCTGGGTTAGCGTTAATCGGCTTTCGAACAACCCTGTCCAGGCTTTTAACAACCCGGCCCAGGTTTCTTGCTAAGACCAAGAAAGGAAAGCTTCAGCTGATAAGAAAGCAGGAAATTGGCCGCTTTCGTCAGTGGTGCCGTTACTTTCAGAACTGTCCGAAGAACGGAATGTGAGTTGCACTCCTTGATTGTTCACAGTTTTTTGTCCTGTTTCTCCAAACGATGACCGGGGCCCCTTGATAAGTGACACTAACTCGTATTCCTTATTTTTCACCAAAGATACCGGACGATCAAATTCTACATCAAAGCCGTAGTAAGAATCAGTGTCGGCTTTTTTCTGAGAGATAGGATCCTGATTGTTTCACAAGAATACAGCCATTTTTGGAATCTTTAACTTCAGTGGAAACTGTGTACTCACCACCATGTGAGCCAAAGTGCTGAACTCCATGTAACATAACAGGCTTGCTAACAGTGAAGTGAATACAGTCAGGATAAACGCCGCTGTAATTCCACTTTCCTGAAACATTTGGCGAAATGATATTTTTAAATCTGCAACATCGACGAATGTATCCTGACCTTGGAATCTGCTTGTATGGCAAAGGTGTTGATAAAACATTATTGTAATGTTTCATCATGTCACCAAACTCTTGAAAAGAAAGAATTTGGGAATCGAACACAACAGAGACAAATTCCTTCTGTGATATCACAGGAAACCTTATCTCTCTCACGATCTCTTCTCCTAGAATTCTTCTCTTCACATCGCCTTCGGGTTTCTTCCCTTGCCTCTCACTTTCTTTTGTGGCCCAGCGATCTACAGCTTTGAACAGTTCCACCTCCGTCACGTGCAACCTTTCTCTCTTCACAACAGACTCGACTACAGATCGCTCAACTGTGACAAATTCATCTGACGTCACAGCTTCTTCTGTCTGCTTCTCGATCACTTCCCAGCATCGATCTTCCAAATCTTTATCTTCAAATTTCTGAGCGTGTGCAGAATGCAAAACACATTGGATGCTTTCAATTTTTTCCGCAGATACTCGGTACATTTCTTAGCAAGTGAAGGCACCATATATTTGTTCGCCAAGTACATCACTTGCATCACGTTACTTCCGCTCAAATTCGCTTTGTCCGTGTAAATAAAACGAAACATCTCCAACAGACTCTCGTACTCACAGTCAGGCAGTTCAATAGAGTCTGTGGTCTCCGCCATTTGACCATAGAACATGGCAAAGAACACAGGACTGCTGATTGCAAGCACAAACTTGTGAGCTGGGACCACCTTGTTACTTTCACTTTCGCCAGTCGAAGCCGGAACAACAAATTTCACATCACTCAATAGCTGGTTGTTGAAAATAAACGTGGTTCTCTCTGCTATAGTTGATCGTTTCGTCTGCCAGTTCTCTTCAACAGCAGCCATCGTTGCTCTTCTTTTAAGCGATACAGCAATGTGTTTAGTTCTTCTCTTGGCAAAAGAATAAGGGGAAGTACTACCGCTGAACAATTTGCGACTGCATGTTCCTGCTTGTCACAAACAAAATATGATTTATGTCACGCAGGAAACCATACACTTGGTTGCACACATTTTGGTCAAAGTTACATTTATATCAACTTGACTAATCCCAAGATGCAAAAAAGAAACCTAAAGGGATTGACAAACCTATGACACGTACTACAGTGTCCTTTATTTTGACAAGGTATAAAATAAAATAAAGTAATATAATATGATACTATAATAATAAATTAATATTTTAAGAAGAGGCCTCCAGCTTCAATCACATAGTGGCTAGTGGTGTTTTTCTGGAGGGTCCTGAAAAATTAAAGTTTAAAATATATGAAAAGTCTAAAATGCAGAATAGTCTATAATAAGGGTTTAAAACTTAGGTCAACATAAACCTAAAATCGACTTTTTGCGGCCGAGTTCCTGGCGTTTTTGTGCTTGCTTTGGATACAATTTCTCAAATTTATGACAAATGGACTAATCCTTCGGTGAAACAAATTGTCAGGTGATTAGGCATTAACACCTGGAGCTCTAAGGCAAAAAACGCGTTTTTAGACATTTTTGGACATTTTCAGCCTGGATGTGAGCCAGACTGAAAAAGGTATTTGCAACACGACGGCGAGCCTTTCTTTTCAGTGACATCGCGTTTTATCTTAGCAGAAGCGGATCCAGGGGAGGGGTTGAGGGGGTTGCAACCCCCTCTTTGAAAATTTTTTTTTTGTTATTTTGCTTGATTCTTCGTAAAATAATAATAGAATAAAATTGTTTTTGCGAAGTTATTTCACTTTTACCATTCGACTGCTTGTCAAGTTATGAAAAAATAATGTACATTTCGCAAAGGTCGTATCAGGTCCAGGTATAACAAGCGACATGAACAGGTGACATTCATTGATAGTGTACAAACCCCCCCCCCCCCTTCAGAAATTCCTGGATCCGCCCTTGCTTAGGGGAGCAGGGATGGCGTAGTGGTGAGAACGCTCGCTTCGATCTCACCAATATGGCCCGGGTTCGATTCTCGGACTCGGCGTCATATGTGGGTTGAGTTTGTCGTTGGTTCTCTTCCTTGCTCCGAGAGGTTTTTCTCCGGGTATTTCGGTTTTCCCCTCTCCTCAAAAACCAACATTTCCAAATTCCAATTCGATCCTGGAATGCACGGACACTTCTGAACGAGTTCTTTGAACTCCTTGGTGCTCCGTGGGTAAACAAATTACATTATATTACATCACATTTTTATGACATTTTTGTTCGGACATGCACAGAAAGGCAAGACCGGTTCGGGTCGAAATTGTTTGGGATCGATGGAAAAGCATTTTCCCTAAACCAAGTAACTGCAGTTTAAGTGTAATCAAATAGTGTTGAAATGATCGAAGACAATTTAGTACCTCTTAGGGGTTTCCTTTCAAAATTTGCAACGAGCATCCCTGCTTTTTTATATGGGAGTCCCCCCTCAGGACTTTACAAAAGGAACCTCTACTTGCTAACTAGAAGACGAGAGAACTAAATCCACTGGACAACAGAGCCTAGTATGGAGCCGCCATGTTGGAGTACCTCCTTTGTCCTCTAATACGGTGGCCGGGAAATAGTGTAAACATCTGGAACTTACTTTGGCTATCCAGTCGACTGATTATCTGAACCGGACCAAAAAACATTTACACAAGCACTTAAACTCTCAACTCCTATTTAGGCGCACACACTCTATAAGAAAATCCCGCCGCCTCTTCCTGTACCCTGTAACCCTTTCTCGACCCAGTTGTAACTCACTCTTCCCCAGAATCTTGCTCAGACTTCGCGCGTTTACTAGCACCACTTTTTCCGCAAATAACGCGTCTTGTTCAGTGAAATCATGCTGTGTATTTTTCTTTTTGACTTAAGCCTGGTACTAAACCCGGCTCTGTTCATTATTAACCTGCGATCAGACGTTCTGAAACAGAGACAAAAAAAACGTTCGATCGCAGTTTATTTCATAGTATACCTGCAAAACATCAGAATCAAGAGCAGCAGCAAAGTTTCATTAATCATTGACCATCTACCTCATCATTACTAATCGCTACGTCCATTGGACTAGGAGCGGTTTTTAATTGAGTGCTGAAAGTAATTAGACAGTTACTTCAGTTGGTTTGAGATTGGCTGAGTATTCTAATTTGAAATTAAATTCTAATCACCCTGGAACGATTGTCTGAAATATTTTGTAACTAATCTTAATAAACACAAACACAGCATCAGGGACGGGCATTCAGTGTCATTAGCGAAACATTAATATTACCCCAATAAACCATATTGGTGAGTAAAATTTCATTCTTAGAGCCTTAGTGAAATTATGGTCAAATATTTTTGGAAAAAAAGATCGTTTCACTCATTGCTCAAGTAGACTGCACCAAAGTAATTGGTCTGCCTGTGCTTTCAAGTAAATTACTTAAAATCTCTCCTCTTCAGTACTTTGCTCCATTCTACTCGCTGAAGACCAACAAACGTAAGCATCAGGAAGCTTTTAAAAATTACTCTCCCAAGTCTACTGAGTTATAACTAGTAGTTACATAGATTCTCATATTTGCATACAGCTTCAAATAATGAAATAAAGCTTTCAGCAGAACTTACTAAGTTAAGTGCATAGCTCATTCAGCTAAAGTACGTGTTGCGTGCCTACATGTTAGAGAGCTTTAGATTGGACTACGACTACGAGATTGAGTACGACGAGTTCGATTTTAAAATTCCAAACCAGTGACGTTTCCAGGTCCCTCGTTCTTTATGTTGCTTTTAGATAGAGAGGTTTGCTCATGGGATGAAACGGGTATACGTTGCGATAATGTGAAGCCTGAAAACTAGAATTGAAAAGTGGTACTCGTACTCAATCTCGTACTCGCAGTCCAATCTGAAGCTCCGTAATATTAATTCTTAACGGCCCAGGGGTAACTTAACAAGCCTAAAATCATATTTTGAAATCAAGAATGTGGGAGTGGGGTGTGAATTTTTTGCTTTCTTTCAAAATGTAGCCTCTGAATATCGATTCACAGCTCTCAAAACCACCGCATTCCACCGTACTTTTCAGCACGTGAGTACATAACACATGATTACACGATGCAAGGTAAACTTCTCTATTTCGGTTTTGCCCAAACGTGACTATCTCTTGAGGAGAGATCTGGGAGCGACATTAGAAAAGCAAAGAATAATTCTCTAATTCGCTCGTAGTCGTCCTTTAAGTTCGTATTTCATGGCTTTGTTTGTGCGAGGTTTTAAGTCTTACGCACCAATTTTGAAGGTCTGCTAGTGCTAGTTTAATGTTTTCAAACAGAATTTTTTCACCTCTACAAACCAGCACTGTGCTGTGCGCGGATTTTTTTCAGTTGCGCGCGCGCGTGCATGCTTGCATGATAACAAGTATAGAACGATTCTTATTAGCTGATTTTTGCACGCGCGTTTTTCATCTTCTGTCGATGTCACAAAAGAAAAATTTTAGTCTCACACGGAAATCACTCGCTACAGACCTGGGCTTGCTGAGCGCGAAAAGTTTGTAAAGTTACCCAGGCAAGATGTGATCTCCGCGACTGCCTGGACCCAGACCAACGATCTGAAAGAAAGAAGAAAGCTATGCGTTGGGCAAGAAACGCACACAAAAAAGACTCAACTGCAACAGAAACGCGAAGCTTCGCCGCGAAAAAACGGGACGCTGATCCTCACAGCATGGAGAAGAGATAAAAAACAGAAAAGATATTGAAAGGTGAACAGTCAAATATTTTTGCCTGTTTTTTGTTTGGAAAACAAACCTTTTCAAGGGCTCCATTAAAAAAGTGACAAAGATTGAGTAACTTTTGACAAATTTTGACAAGCCTTGAAAAGTTGAAGTATGTGGCTACAACGTCGCACAAGAGATCAACCGAAAAGTTAAATCTCACCACAGCTATAAGCATGATAAGACAGGTTCTGTTTCAGTTCAGTTGCTGGTGGGAAGAGTTCTCACGTGAGTCTTGTATGAGGTGGTACGAGCTGTCAAAAAGATGGAGATGGAAAATCTTACAGGATACAGTAGTAAATAGTATCACCGGGACGTTCTTGGTTCGTTTTAAAAGAATCCATTTGTGACAACGGAAAAATTAATAGTCGACAACATGAAGATGATAAGATTAGTCTTGGAGAAAGATATTTAGCTGTAATGTTCTGGGGTATCGCAGGTTGCAGAGGGCAACAGCTGAAGGACCTGAAGAGAAATTTCCGAAAGGATTGGTTTGGTAGTGAGGCCATCCAATAGATACCATCTTGGTAACACCAGATGTCTGTATGCACAGATCTGATGTTCTATCAGGCCAACTGTATGACTGAAATCTTGGTCTGGAAGGCACGTTTGTGTTTTGAAGCTTTGATAGCCTGAAAACGTTGCCTTGGGCATATCTTCAGAATACCTACAGTCTGGAGGATCGTCGACTGACTAGCTTTACTGTAAAGAAGTCTATACATAACTTGAATAGAACCGCTGGCCTGAACATCATTAATGATGCCATGATGTTAGCTAAAGAACACAGCAATGGCTTGGTTGTCTTCCCAGTGGGACACCTGGGAAATACAGCCAGAGCATCTTCCAGTATGCAAGGAGGAGAACAGTGAAAGAAAAACTGAAGGGTTTTTTTGCATCGTTAAAGTTTTTTAGTGCCTTTTGCTCCAGTACTATCGGGAGTGGCATTGAATGGTATAACTGGTAATGACTCGAGGTCAGAACTGCGTGAAGTTCTAACAAAAAAAATGACAGAGGGAGGACAGGAATTTTTGTAACCAATTAGGGTGGGTCGACTTTTTATTTAAATTTACTGTCACTTTCGAATGCGAAAGAGTGAAAGCTTGAGATGGGTTGAGACTAAAAATAACAAGCAAATTGCGGTTATAAACATAACGAGGCAACGCATGTTGTAAAAGCTTTCATTTATGAACTTAACGTTTCGTATGCTCCAACGTACATCTTCAGAAGTAACGGTTACCAAAACTACAATTAAATTTAAACACAAAGGCTAATACTAAATAAGGAAAGTAATGACAATGAAAAAGAAAATAAACAGACCTAGTCAAATCTGCTGGAAAAATATAAATGGCTAGTAGAGAAGAAGTTTCTCACTGCCAACATTTTATTTTATTTTCTTTCATTGTTATTACTTTCCTTATTTGGTATTAGCCTTCGTGTTTAAATTGAATTGTAGTTTTGGTAACAGTTACTTCTGAAGATGTATGTTGGAGCATACGAAACGTTAAGTTCATAAACGAAAGTTTTTACAACATGCGTTGTCTCGTTATGGTTATAACCGCAATTTGCTTGTTATTTTTACTCAAGTTGAAATGGCCGAAGAGTAAGTGTGTCTACGATTGGGTTGAGCCTATTCTTATACCTTGCACGCTTTTTGTGTACTTAGACGGTAACTTGAACCGGTTATGGAACTGATTTGATTTGTATTGTCAAACATTCAGTTCATTAACCACACGGCCATTGGTGCTAATCGGTGCGATTCGCGCATATTGTTGTCGTCTATTTCCGGCGGAAGTGGAAAGAAAACTTGAGGGGTGTATTTCTTAACCACCTCAACCGAGACATGAACTAAACTGGCCAATAGAGCAAGCTCCCCCAAATGGTTAAGACAAGAAGGGTCAGTAAATGTCGTCAATGGGTTAAAAAATAAAGGAAAATGGTTTCACTTTCATCCAAGGACGGAGCTTAGTCGGGATATAAGTAGTAGATAAAATATGAGCGGGAGATCTGTATGGGCGTTTACAATGGCGAGCCGATAGGCGAGCCATTGTAAACGTTCATACAGATCTCACGCGAATATTTTATCCTACTTGGGAAATGAATACATTAAATTGAATGCAAAGTATTGTTATGGGATTCGTTCATTGGACATGCATGCCAGAATGCCATACACATCGGACGCAAATATTTTCACCTACTTGCGAAAGGAAAACAATAAATTGAATGCAAAGTATTGTTTTGTGACATGGATGCCAAAATGCTGTACGTCCCACAGGAGACAGTGCATGAGACAATAATAGAAATATTCTAAATTTTCAGTCACTGCCAAATCGCCAGTATGGCAACAGTTCGTTTTCGTCCGCCGAAAACTGAAAAGGAAGAAATTTTGTTATTGTCTGAAACCGTACCTAAAAACACCAAGTACAATACAAAATGGGCGGTGAACGTTTTTACTGCCTGGCAGAATACGAGAATGAACAAAAAAGCGCAGTTGGAAACATCTGGAGGCAACGGACTTGAGTCGACCAATGTCGAGGACTTGTCAGTCCCACTCGAGCACATGTCCGCCGACAGTTTAAACTTCTGGCTCTGCAAATTCATTTGTGAAGTTGCGAAGCAAACCGGGGAACGCTACCCTCCTAAGACGCTGTACCTACTTGTTTGCGGCATTAATCGCCATTTGGGAAACGTACAAGGAGAAAAGGCGTTTAACATAATGGAGAAAAGTGACAGGAGGTAAAACGACATTCTTTGAAGCAATATTTCATCGCATTAAATTCTATGATGAAAATATGTCCATTTTGTTATTCATTTTAATCAGTAGAGATCTGTATCAAAAGTTTATGAATACTAATTAGCTGAGCAGGAGTTTGTATCAAAAGTTAATTCTACTGTTTAATAATTCATCAACCCCAGCCTTTCCCTGCTACCTATTCAATCCCTCCCCGAGCTTTCAGACAGTTGATTTGTATTGGGGTTTACAGTTGTGTACATGTGATCTGAATATTGTGCTGGGATTGGTTTGCACGCTCATGAATAATTAATGAATTTTACAATGATTATATAAAATTACCATTAAATTGAAGGAAACCTGAAAATAAAGTGGTTAAAAAATAGAAAAAAGAGATAATAATAAACCCTAAAGGAACAAGGATGGTTAAGGATGGAGAAGATTAACACGAATTACTTTATTATTTTCCTCCTTTCTTTTTTCTTCTACCAGAATAGTGTAAATAAAGGTTGTTGTTGTTGTTGCTGTTGTTGTTACAAACAACAAACTTGAAAAATTTAGGCTAAACGTTTCAAGATGCGCAAGCGTGACGTAGCTGCTTTAACTAATTCAAACGATTTATTTCATAACACGGTATTATTATTAATTAAAACTACATTATGTCCAAGTCTTGCTGATGGCTTGTTTCTTAGGCCTGTGGATTCACAACTTACTTGGTATAGCATTTACTTGTAAAATTATTTCAAATGCCTTGCGTGACTTACTTTTGTTCTGCCAACACTTACATTAACGTTGGACTGAAATATAATTTTGGCAATCTTAACATTTTTATACCGGCCATCTCTAGGTTACATTTTGCTGCACTCTTAGTGTTGCATAAATGTACCATTAACAAGTTAAGGTATCATATTTTTGTGGTTATAAACTGTAAGGTGCACATGGTTATAAGACTCTCTGTTAACTTCCAAAACATAATTGTACAAAGTTTACAAATTGAATTACAGGAATTTTCTTGATCATATTTCACTTTCATTACAATGTACATCAATATGCTTCCAGCTTTGTAAACAAAGGCGAAAATTGTCCGACTGTGAACAAAGGTGCAGGGGGGACTCCCATATAAATGGACGGGGGCGTTTGTCATACTTTTTAAGGGTTAAGAAAAGCTGTTTTGATCACCCTCTGGATGTTCAGCCTCAAAAGGCCCACAGGGGGAGCTTTTGTCATATTTTTCAGGGTAATGAGCTGAGAAAATGTGACAGGAGATAATGAGTTGTTTTAGAATTGGTACCTCTTAGGGGTGAAAAAATTCAAGCTGTGCCTACAAAACAGGATCTTGGTATCTCTTAGGGGTGACATACACTTCAAGCCACGTCCACAAAACAGGATCTTGGTACCTCTTAGGGGTGAAAAACACTTCAAGCAGCACCCACAAAACAGGGTCTTGGTACCTCTTAAGGGTGACAAACACTGCTAGCCACGCCCACAAAACAGGATCTTGGACCTCTTAGGGGTGAAAAACACTGCTAGCCATGCCCACAAAACAGGATCTTGGTACCTTTCAGGGGTGAAAAACACTTCAAGCCATGCCCACAAAACAGGATCTTAGTACCTCTTAAGGGTGAAAAACACTTCAAGCCACACCCACAAAACAGGATCTTAGTACCTCTTAGGGGTGAAAAACACTTCAAGCCACACCCACAAAACAGGATCTTTGTACCCCTTAGGGGTTCTTTTCAAAAGTTCTGATGAGCAACCCCCCATCCTTTATATATGGGAGTTTCCCTCCCCAGCAAAGGCAATATTTGAAGTATTTGAGTTCTGTTACCATGACAACTTACAGGGTGCTGAAAAATTTAAAAAAAAACATGCATAACTGTAAATAAATTAGGATTTTGGGAGCCAACCTCATGCCAACACTGGGAAGAAGACGAATCCTCCTAACAAAGTTTTTTCATCCAGTAGTGCTGGTTCCAGTAGGCTTATAGATTTCCTGAACACAAGACTATCTCCAACCATCTCTAATTAATTTCTGTACAAGTTATAGACCTGGGCTAGGTTGTTCAAAAGCCTGTTAATGTTAACCCAGGATTAAATGTTAACTGCAGTATTATTTTTTCTTGTTAAATAATGTTTTTCACCACTTACTTTTGGTGTAGTTTGAGATTACTACAGCTGAAAACTGCAGAGCAAACAATATAAACAGAACACCCTCACCAAGAAGTTACAAAACTGAAATCAAAACTGTCGCTAACCCTGGGTTAGGTTAATCAGGGCCGGGTTGTTCAAAGCCCGATTAAGCTAACCCAGGATTAGCAGGAATTTTAATTTGAGTTTTGTAACTTTTCGATGAGGTTTTCTGCTTATACTGTTCATCCTTCAGTTTTGAACTTGACTAAGCTCAAACTATACAAAACGTCAGCAGTAAAAAACGGTTTTACACAAGAAAAATAAATACTCCGTTAAACTTTTAATTCTGGGTTAGCGTTAATCGGCTTTCGTACAACCCGGCCCAGGCTTTTAACAACCTGGCCCAGGTTTCTTGCTAAGACCAAGAAAGGAAAGCTTCAGCTGATAAGAAAAGCAGGAAATTGGCCGTTTTCGTCAGTGGTCCCGTTATTAGAACTGTCCGAAGAACGGAATGTGAGTTGCACTCCTTGACTATTCACAGTTTTTTGCCCTGTTTCTCCAAATGATGACCGGGGCCCGTTGATAAGTGACACTAACTCGTATTCCTTATTTTTCACCAAAGGTACCGGACGATCAAATTCTACATCAAAGCCGTAGTAAGAATCAGTGTCGGCTTTTTCTGAGAGATAGGATCCTGATTGTTTCACAAGAATACAGCCATTTTTGGAATCTTTAACTTCAGTGGAAACTGTGTACTCACCACCATGTGAGCCAAAGTGCTGAACTCCATGTAACATAACAGGCTTGCTAACAGTGAAGCGAATACAGTCAGGATAAACGCCGCTGTAATTCCACCTTCCTGAAACATTTGGCAAAATGATATTTTTAAATCTGCAACATCGACGAATGTATCCTGACCTTGGAATCTGCTTGTATTGCAAAGGTGTTGATAAAACATTATTGTAATGTTTCATCATGTCACCAAACTCTTGAAAAGAAAGAATTTGGGAATCGAACACAACAGAGACAAATTCCTTCTGTGATATCACAGGAAACCTTATCTCTCTCACGATCTCTTCTCCTAGAATTCTTCTCTTCACATCGCCTTCGGGTTTCTTCCCTTGCCTCTCACTTTCTTTTGTGGCCCAGCGATCTACAGCTTTGAACAGTTCCACCTCCGTCACGTGCAACCTTTCTCTCTTCACAACAGCCTCGACTACAGATCGCTCAACTGTGACAAATTCATCTGAGGTCACAGCTTCTTCTGTCTGCTTCTCGATCACTTCCCAGCATCGATCTTCCAAATCTTTATCTTCAAATTGCTGAGCGTGTGGCAGAATGCAAAACACATTGGATGCTTTCAAGTTTTTCCGCAGATATTCGGTACATTTCTCAGTGAGTGAAGGCACCATATATTTGTTCGCCAAGTACATCACTTGCATCACATTACTTCCGCTCAAATTCGCTTTGTCCGTGTACATGAAACGAAACAACTCCAGCAGACTCTCGTACTCACAGTCAGGCAGTTCAATAGAGTCTGTGGTCTCCGCCATTTGACCGTAGAACATGGCAAAGAACACAGGACTGCTGATTGCCAGCATAAACTTGTGAGCTGGGATCACCTTCTTACTTTCACTTTCGCCAGTCGACGCGGAAACAACAAATTTCACATCACTCAATAGCTGGTTGTTGAAAATAAACGTGGTTCTCTCTACGATAGTTGATCGTTTCGTCTGCCAGTTCTCTTCAACAGAAGCCATCGTTGTTCTTCTTGACCTTTGCAGTTTTAAGCGATACAGCAATGTTTAAAAATGAACAGGAACATAAGAAGAAGTACTACCGCTGGACAATTTGCATGTTCCTGTTTGTCACACAACAACATTTATGTCACGCAGGAACTAACCTTGGTTAAACACGTTTTGGTCAAGTTACATTCAAATCGACTTGGCTAATCCCAACATGCGAATGACCCTATATATTTTCTTATGAGTGTGTTCATTGTCACGCAATTAAAAATAAAATCAAAAACCATGCAGTGGACAAAGCCAAGAAATTGTGATATTATAGACGATAAATAAAGAAGACGGTTCTCAAAGGACAAGGTGCGTGCGTTGTCCCAAAGTTGAGATATCCGTCGAAATGTTCCGCGCAAAATTGTAGAGCCTAGTAATAGAGCCGCCATGTTGGGGGACCTCCTTAGTACTCTAAAATGGCGGCCGGAAAATAGCCTCTGAAAGTAGTTCCAGATGTTTTAAACTATCTAGTCGACCGATTGTCTGAACCGAAATAAAAAACCTTTACATAAGCAGTTTTCCTAATACTTAAACTCCTACGTCACCCGCAGGCACCCTATGAGAAAATCCCTCGGCCTCTTGTAACCCTTTCTATTTCTCGAGACAGTTGCAACTCACTCTTCCCCAGATCTTGCTCGGGCTTTGCGCTCACTAATACCACTTTTTCCACAAATGACGCGTCTTATTCAGTGGAATCATGCTGTGTATTTTTCCTTTTTGACTTAAAGCCTCGTAATAAACTCGGCTATGTTCATTATCAACCTGCGATCAGGCGTTCTGAAATAACAAAAAAAAGAACGTTCGATCGCAGGTTATATTATTTCATGGTATACCTACAAAACATCAGAAACAGGAACAGCAGGCTCTTCGGAACGTCTCACAGGATTGTTTGAGAGAATGATATACAAACAATGGTAACAATGGACCCTAGCCCTAAAACAATAGAGCTTCGTGCCAACAAGATCGAATGAAATTAGAGGTTCTAGAGAGCTTCGTGACAACAGAACAGCAGCCAAGATTTATTAATTATTGACCATTTACCTAATCATTACTAATCGCTGCGTGCTTTAGACTGAGAGCGGGTTTTATTGAGTGTTGAAATTAATTAGAATATTACATCAGTTGGTTTTACGACACTTAAATGAAAACCACTCTACCATACAATAACTAGTCATTTGGCAAAAATAATGAATGTCCTATTTTTCAATCCATAGTTTTTTTTAATGACTAACATAACCCTTTGAAATCATTTGCAAAGTCTTCTCCAGCATTCAGAGGGGATATAATATTACCCCAATTAACCATATTGTTAAGTTCTATTTCTTTCGTAGAGCCTTAGTGAAACTTTGGTCAGACTTTTTTGAAAAAAAGACGGCTACATTCATTGCTCAAGTAGAAAAAAATGAGGTGGTAGGTCTGCCTGTGCTTTCAAGTACTTCACTTAAAATCTCTCTTCGTCAGTACTTTGCTTAATTCCACTAGCTGAAGACTAACAAATGTAGGCAACAAGACGCTTTTGAAAATTAACTCACTATAATCAAGTCTACTGAGTTATAGCTAGTAGTATATATAGTACATATTTTCATACAGCTTCAAATAATGAAATAAAGCTTTCAGAAAAACTTACTAAGTTAACCCTTTCACTGCCAAGGGGTCTCCCTTTGACGAGTAAAATCGTCTGGCGTTAGACGGAGTAAAATCTATTAAGTCTCCCTTGGCAATGAAAGGGTTAAGAGATAGTTTTTTAAGCACATAGCTCAGTCAACTAAAGTACGTGTTGCGTGCCTACATATTCTTAACGGCCCAGGGGTCCGTTTCTGGAATGCCCCGGCAACTTTTCGGGCCCGCAAAGCCATTCTTTGGTTAACATGTATCTAACAACAGAGAGGAGTATACAGCTGAAACTTCTTGTATGAAGAGAACCTCTGGTCGTATTAAAAAATATGCCAATAAAACAGCTCTGTTATTATAAGGTTTGAGATTTCACTACGGCTTTATTTCCGGGTGCGAAAACGTTTCGAGACCTGGGGCCCGTTTCTCGAAAGTCTCGGTAACTTTGCGGGCCCGAAATCATAGTTTGAAATGAGAGTCTCAAGAAAAGAAGGGTGTGTATTGACCTCTAACAAAGTTCATTTTGTTTCTTTAGCTGATAATTTAAATGCATATTTTTCAAAACTTTTGAAGCTCCCATCTGGAATGGAAAACAAAACAGCTTAGCGGGCCCGGTAATTACCGGGAGCTTCGAGAAACGGGCCCAGAACACACACAGGTTAACATTACAAGCACTGTTGTCCACGTTGCTGGACAGTATATTGAGCCACGCATATGTATCCACCTCCACATGGCACCGAACTGAATACGTAAGAGGTACATCTGTATAAAGTTGTCTACTTTTTCAATTGTTTGTGAGGTAATTTCAACGCGTGCTTTCTATCTGCAACATTAAGCACAACGATTCAACTAACGGTCAAGGTCATTGTTTCTCCCGATGGCCACTACTTTTAACAGTGCTTGCAAAATTTTAACGTGTTTACACCATCTGCTCCATTCCGCTGAAATGATGGGACCAGGTTTGCTCTGTTCGCACTATAAAACTTTTTCTGGCAATGCTACGCAAATCGTTGCATTACAATGTGCTTATTCTTATTTACAGCGTTTGTCTACATCATTTGTTGCAACGCTACACCTTGTGTCTAGTATGTGCCTTGAAACCAATTTATTATTACGACATTGCATTTGTTGTGTATGGGGCTTCTCATACTTGACTCTTGTCCTTGTTTAGTTGCACGGGGTTAATTTCCTTGGCCTACGAAAGTCTAGAGCCGGTAACTTAATTTCTCCAGTGATTATAACTTTTCATTTACAGATCGGTTCTTACGTTTTCTTGTGTCGCTATGTCGAGTAACTGCTGGAAACTACTGAAAACCGTATCGTTAACCCTATGTCGATTTTGTTTTACGTTTTTTTTTTTTTACAAATCCCGTTTTTGAAACTGTTATATTTACATTTAGGTAGCCGCAATAAACTAGTTCATTTCTCATCACCCAAGCAAGCAATCCTATTTTCAACCTCGTTCCCAGGCTATCTCTCTCCTCTGCGTTTATATGGGTGTAAGAAACGGACCAGCTTTGACTACCTTATTGCCAGGCTACTTAGCAGTCTTAGTAACCAGGCTATGCTAGCTTCCAGTCTTCTTTTAGCCAAAACACTGTCAGGAGAACGAGAGCAATGTAAACAAATTATTTTATCGACACGACTATGATCCTTTCCTCAATTTCTGACAGTAAAATTATTATGACAAACTCTAACATAAAAATGTTTTCTCTCTTTTCTTTATTAGTCAATCCCAAATTGCAGCTCAAATTACGATCTTTCCAACAGCCCAAGACACCTCCTGAAAATGGAAACAAATGTCTAATTTTGATCACTATATATCAGTACATGATAAGAAAACAACGAAGTGGCTTTTCTGCGAATAGTACAATGTGGGAAAATAGGAATTACAAGAAGGAGATCTCCAAGGAAATGCCTTCAACTATAATGTCGAACTGCATGAAGCATCTTTGTAATTAATGAGAAGCATTTTTACCTGATAATAGTCAACTAATTTTCAGAAATCTGGACGAACTTCTTCGACGGCCCAAGACATCGACCGACCATTTAATGTATCCTAAAAGAAAAATAAACAATTGCATAGTGTAATCGATGTAGTAACAGTAACCTCGAACATTCGATTCTTTTTACTAAACTTGCTTGCATGTGTTGATGTCACGAACAACTAAATTGCCTGATTGACTTTGGTACACGTTTCCAAGGAATCTCTTAGTGTTGTAACCCAACCTCCTCCCCAGTCTCTTTCAGGCGTTCAAACACATTTGGTGCCTTCTCAGTCTTAGATTTAGGCGCCTGAGAGAAAAGGCCCTGAAAAGAGTTTTGGCATTTTCCTACTCAAGGTATCAGTGGAAATTATTGAAAAATTACTACCTACCTAACCCTGCAAACCTTACAATTAAAATATTTCAAGAACCGCTATCACGCGAGAGTTAAACTTGGAAAAAGAAATAGCAAGGATTACTGAGTGACTATAAAAAACACAACAGTCTTCCAAGGACCTTTCTTTCGTTTTATTGAAAACTTTCCTTTCCATTTAACTTGTGGAATTCAGTTAACTTTCGTTTTGAATGGCAGAATGGTTTATTTTGTTTAAGGGAAATTTTGTAAGGAAGAAACCGTGTTTACCTGTTGTTTAGAATTCCAAGATGAGCCATATCTGTATCGCCCGTTAGAACTCATTCTACAAAAGATAATAAGAAATCATAATAAATCAATGAATTCCACCAGCAAACGAAGTATTTTTGTTGCCTTGGGTAAAGTTTCTTTATATAGTTGGACTTTTTTTTATTCGTTGTCCCTATCCTATATATACTTTTTGACGTAGTTGTGCTGTGTTGCTGTTGGGACTGTTTCGTTTTTGAAAGTAAGTACTGAATCCAATTCTCATGTGGTCAAAAGTCACTTTTCATAAACTCTTCTTTTCCTTAAGCTTTCCAAAACTGTATCATCCGGCCGTGAGGAGTCGCTTTTAGTGCCCGTTGAAATATTCTGAAACTAGTTAATTATTATCACTGTATACTTACTTTTCATTTATGATTCTGGCGCTTTGACGAGCCCCATTCACGTACTGCACTGAGGAGACTCCACCATGATCTCGTAGATCGAATTTCTCTCCATAACCAGTACGAGCATTCAAACGGGGGTCTGAAACAATTATCCTCGACCCAGGAGCGTCATAAAATCCATACATACTCGAAGGATCAGCTATAAACGAGTCGTTCAGCTGTGTGCGGCTTGGATGAATGTTATCTTCGTAGGGTATAATGGTCGGAGTACTGGACATTTCGTTCGAGGTGTAAACACGAGTCACGCCTTGATAGCCGGACTTTCCCGAACGACGATCGAAGGAGTCCGAAGGATCAGTGACGAAGTACGAAGTACCCTGGCCACCTTGCCGACCGGAAGTGGAAGTTACGTACCCTCGGGGTGCACCCGACATCCCACCACCACCGGAAGTCGAGGATATGTAGTAATTTCCTGAGGTGTTGGAGACACCTCGATAATGCGAGCTACCTCCGTGGTAGGCACCAGATGTAAGCATCTCAGATGTACGCCTCATATTTTCTCCAACTTGTTCAAGGTTAAACCTTGGTTCCTGGGGTGGTACAGCATGTACCGTAATCACCATTTTTCCTCCTTCGTCTCGAACTGAAGCTGCTTGGCTTGTTGTTCTGTGGCCCTCGTGGATCCTCTGAACTGTTTGTTTTGGAAAAGTAGTGGCTTGACTGCCGCGTCTTACCACAATTTCATTGCCAGTAACCTTCAAGGAAACAAAAAATAAACAAGAAACTAGCTATAAAAGAGAACCCTTTCTTCTGGGTAACTTCTCTTGAATGCGCGATTAGTTCTTTCTGAGAAGTCTGAGCAGGTGGGGGGATCCAAAGTTTCTCAAATCTTGATTTAATAGGGAAGGGATGGTGGGGTTTGAACAAAAACCGGCGGGTTGTGGACCGGGAGCGTGCTTCCTGGTTGCTCCTTATAGATCCATTCTGACCAGTGCTAGTGGGAGTCTAAGGGATAACCTAAAATGGGGCGAGGTGATTATTTCGGACCCGATGTCGTACTTCTAATCACTGAAGTTTTATTGTTTACTTTATTTCATAGCTGGAAATATGGAAGTTAGAATTCCTAGCTTTATTTACAGCTAAGTATATCTTGTATTTAAAAGCTCTTTAACATTTTCTTCAATCTTTATTGCGATAATAGATGTGTTCAATTGCAGTAGCAAAAAGAACCCTTTAAAACAGTTATAGATATATAGGGGAGTCAGAATATCTTCTTGAAAACGTACTTACAACGCAGTGAGCTACTTATTGTCAAGTAAAATTTGGGCAATGGAAGTTTCTAGAAAGTGTTGTAGCCATAATTAACTCGATGGCAAGAAGATAATGAATTCCTAGTTTAGTCTTTATTATCATAACAAAAATACCTTTGAACCGTCTTGCCGTTGTCTCAAAACAATCTCCCGCTGATTTCCCTGCGTGTGATATCCATCAGCAGACTTCAACATCAAGTTTCCACTGTAGTACCTTGCGCCCACAATGTACCCCCTGCTGCCAGCGGTCCTTCGCCTGCGCCTCATGCTCCCGCTTCTTTTCATCTCCCTGACAACGCGTAGCTTGTTGGTCTTGGCTTTGTTCTGTTCCTGTATCTTAACTGTGATTGGTATTCGCACGGTGCCATCTTGTTCTTGTCCTTGGTAGTAGTTTGTGTAGTACACGCCATCTTCATAATGATCTTGGTTGACTGGGATAGTGACAGTGCCGTCCGACTAATGGAAAATGAAATGAAATGCCTTGCCTTTAAAGTACTCCAGTTACGGTATTTTGAGGTTATTTTGGCAGCGTACAGAACTACTTAAAATTGAAGGACACTTGAGAATAGTACATGTAGTTTACTAAGATAGAAAAACACCAATGAAATAATAATAAACCACTTCAACAATGTTGAGCTCAGATACTTCGCTCAATCCTTTGACTTTTTTCTAAGGAATGACTTGAAGCATGACTGAAAATAATCAAACAATGACTTGGTACGGGTGTGAAGTGTCCAAGGTCTTTTTATGATACGAACGCGCAGGAAATCACGTAGCTTCATATTATTTAACAATTCCAAGACGAACAAAAAAAGAGCTCAGTCGCGATATTTTAAGTTAATTTGGCCACGTACAGAATTACCTCAAAATAGAAGGACACCTGAAAATAGAAGTTTACTAAGATAGAAAAACACCAAAGAGATAATAATAAACCACAAAGAAACAAGGATGGTTAATGATGGAGAAGATTAACACGGATTACAAACGGATTACGAACGACGAAAAATTTAGGCTAAACTTTTCAAGATGCGTAAACCATGACGTAGCTAACACTGTCAGCCTTTGTAAAGCAGCAGTAAGTGGCACCACATGTGCATACATTCAGGGCATGCGATTAATTAATTGCTAGTGCCACCGTGTAATTTTCATCTTATTGTAGAGACAAACCGTGACTCTGCGCAACAACAGTGAAAAGCGGGAGACGACGTCATCAGTATCTTCACTAGAGACGTTTGGAAAATGAGTCGCTCGGTTCCGGGTTGTAGTTTCGTACAAATTTTATAGGTGTATTTTTACTGAGTAAAACACTCCTATATATACCATTAAAATTATTGTCAGCATACAGATGGTCCTGTGCTATATTGAACATGGCGACTGGTAAAGCAAAACAGCTTGTATAACCTTGGCACTAAGATCGTCCACAAAAGCTTTGCTCCTTAAACGTGTCAGTAATTTCATTTTTCAAATACGTTCTGCTTGGTCTTACAGTTAGTCCTAGAATTAATGAATTTACACTTGTCCAATTGCCTAATGTTATAACAATAGAACCCAAGTACTGAGTTACAAGCTTTCATATGCTTGGAATCAACCAATTGTTCCGCCAATTAATCAGGTTACATACCTCAACGATGCGGTTTTTTTGCTGTAGAATCCTCGCCCAAGCTCTTCTAAAATGATAATTAATAACATTAATTAAAACGTTAGAAAAATTCTAAGATCTATAAAAATTACTAACACGTACAAAGCAAAAAAGACAAACAAAAATCAAACTGAATTTGTTCCAGAGTAAGTCACATTGACTCCTAGACACAAAAAATCTCGAAATCGTAACTGTTAACATTAAGAAGTAATCCACCACAAGTTAGAGTAACAAGCGGACAAAAGCCTTGTGCCGAGATTATTTACATTGTATTGCAAAGTTCTGTACGACTGTTTAAAACATCTTCTCAAACGAAATCACACTAAATGTCGAAGAAAAATTAAGTTCGTATAAAACACTTGAATGTACTGGCAACTTTTTCTTATATCTTTAGCTTTAGAAAATGCAAAAAAGGACTGTAATTTACTTAAGGTAATTCTAGTGCAAGGTGTTTGTCCATTTAAAATTGAAATTGCTCAATTTCCTGTCGGATTTCGTATTCATGCTTCTTTGTCACTTACTTTCCTCTAGACGTTAAGTCACCAACTTTAATTTTAACCACGCCATTCTCGACTCTTACAGCATCAGCACCATAGATATCATCGACTTTGATCTTTCTAATGAAGGAATCAGCACTCTCTTTTGTGTCTCTAAGTACTATGGCCTTCTCTTCTGGCGCGGCCTGGGCAATAATGCACTGGGGACGACTTCTTTTTTCCTGCCTTCCTCGAACTCTCACGTGAACATCCACGTGATCATCCCGTGAGCGCCGAGGGTATCTTCTGAGAGATCTGTAGATTTAATAACGGTGTCATATCGGAGGTGTGTTACATAAAGTATTTGAGATATTTCAGCCATCATCTTTTAGCCGAAAATAATATTTTCATAATTAGCTGCTCGTTTTGGTTTTAATTACTGCGCAATGTGTGGCTCGGCATTCTTGTTGAAACATATATAGCTTTCTGGGAGAACTAGAAATCTTCCAACATCATCACGTCAGTTTTCCCTGGAGGGAATAATTAACACCATCGTTGCCATATTTTTATAATGAGCTGCTCTTTTTGGTTCTAATTACTGCGCAACCGGGCTCGGCATTCTTGTTGAAACATGTATTGTTTTTGCTTTATATAGCTTTCTGGGAGAAATAGAAATCTTCCAATATCATCCCTCAGGAATGTGTGAAAGGGGAAAATTTCTACTGGTATATGCTCATGCACCAAGTCCGGTGCCAATGCCAATATATTCATGCTAAAACAAAACTCGGCACATTCTTAGCCTAATAACTACCACCACCATTGAATGCCCTCCCTTTTGCGCGCCAAATGAAGTGCCAGTAGCGTTAAATGAAGGAACCACATTATGTACCTTCTCTCGTAGGATCCCCGACGAAGACTTCGTCTTCTAAAAGGGCCCAGTTGGAACATTCTATCTACGTCCTCGGCAGTATATGCATTCCATCGGCCCCAATTCCCTAATTCGAGCAAACGGTCAACGTCCTCTGCCGTAAAAGCATTCCACCATCCTTGTACGTCCTTCTTTGGTGAAAAGGTTTGCTGTTGATTGTCTATTTGGACTGTGGTAACTCCACTCTGTATTCCTTGTCCTGTTCCCATCTTTATGTGCAAAGATGATAGACATGTGAGAAGGATATGACTTATGCGTTTTCAATAGAATCTTAAGATTTTTGCCTCGTAGATAATGCATTTTGGTCGCTAATAATTAGGCTAGTGTTGACCCTATTTATTGCTTCTGTTATCTGAAAAGTTTACATTAACAACATGAAATATGTAAGCTGAGTTTTATCTGGAGTAGACATTTTCCTTCATTTGCACCGCAATGTGGTCAAGTAACTCGCATTGCCTTACATTTAGCATAGATCGCGATTTTTTGATAACCTATTGCTTTCAGCTCGGATCGACCCCCATACTTGCAAAACCACGCTCAGTGGTTTTATTTTCAGGCGCGTTCAACTTTCAATAGACGTTTGTAAAGTATATATTCCACAAGAAAAACAAATATTACTGTAAATTTTGGTTTGAAATGTATCACTACCTCCTCAATTTGTTGGATGGGAACACCTCTTAATTCCTTGAGTCTGACAGGTCCGTCCACTGTTTCTCTGACGATCGAATCTTGTCGTCTAATCACGTCTCCGCCAACATGCTCCTGCACGTCAGGGGCAGTCATCGTTCCTGCGTCACACACTTGCTTCATGACTGTTGGTTTATCATGTGGTTTTCTCTCCTTGGGAAAGACTGCATCCGGAGACTCGCCAATTGCTGGGGTCTGAGCTGTTGGCCTTAAATCCTCTTCACGAATACTGCTGATCCGCCTAGTGGTGCTGGCTTGGCTTGTTTGTCTACTGATTTGTCGGCTCATCGCCTCAGAAGTGACGTCAATACTCTGATAAATAGGATGACAAGCATAGTGAATAAACAAAAATGTCGTCTCTAGCGACAATTGCGCAACACGTTAATAGAGTAGTAGCAGCAGTAATAGGATCAATATCAGTATCTGGGCAACTGCGCACCTACCCCTCCCCTAACCCAAGATGTTATAATAAGTTAATACGTTAGTGTTACTGTTGGGTTAGGGGAGGGGTAGGTGCGCAGTTGCCCAGATACTGATATTGATCCCAGTAATATTAGTAGTGGCACTGAGTAGTTGAGGTGACGGTGTTGGCGGTGGTGGTCGTTGTAGTGGTGGTGGCAAAACCCGTAGTATGCGGGTTCGAAACTTTACAACGAAATGAAAAAAGAAAAGTTAACATTAGGTGCCTACCACCCTTACTCCAATGGACGTTTAGGAGTGTTCAAGCATATGCTCCTTGCATTAGTCAAATTTCATACTGTCTCTGCTCTAAGAATAAGGTTTATGCACAATTTTAGCATTTTAAATGCCTATTCATAAGGCCCAGTTTGAGCTTTGAGAACAGTTTCAGGAAACAATAGAATACTAATATTTAATGAGTGTTATGAAAAGTAATGTCACTCACTGATCTTTTCAGCAGTGGATCTCCACCGTCAACCACTGAGCTTCTCTCTGATCTGCGCTCTGACAGTTGATACCTTTTAATGTTCACCGGATCCTTGACTTCCACATCCGGCTTTTTCTCCGAGCGTTCATCCACATACTTCTCGAGCTGCATACGAGACCTTGAATCGTCCAGTGAATCCACTTTACGTTTGAGCTGTTCAACTTTCTTCCTGAGTTCGCTCATTCGCGAAGGTTTACTATCTTTGTATTCTGGTATCGGGGCAATAACCTCCTTCGGATACGGAGTTCTGGTTTCTTCTGTTGCCACAACCTCTTCTCGGATGCTTGCTCTTCTAATTGAAGGCTCGGGTCGTTCGGAGAAACGTCTTGAGGAGTCCCCTCTAATGGGAGATCTGTATTCGTTGTCTTGAAAGCTTT
>JAHPZR010021819.1:0-7500 GCA_019787425.1 Platygyra sinensis
AAAAAACGTTCGTGCGAAGATTTATTCAATAAAGAGCATTTCTGCGATAAGATATACTTAGTACTTAGGTCAGAATTCAAAGAATAACTAACTATTTAACTTGACAAAACTTTTCCGTAGCAAAGCACAAGCAACTAAGCATTGTATATTCCTGGTGTAAATTTTACCCTCCGTCCGTTGTTTACGCCTGGTGCGCGGCGGCTAGAATTTTGACATGATGAAATCTCAGTTGTCTTCAGTGTTGATAGTTTCACAGCTATAGCAAAGCACTAACAACTTGGCATTGCGTATTCTTGGTATAAATTTTACCCTCAGACAGTTGTTTTCGCCCGGTGTATGCATTTATATCTGGCTTTAGCGGAGAAGAAATCATATTCGTACTTCCTTTCAATAACGACACTTGATAAAAATCCACCATTTTTTAACCATGTGCGTTTGTGCGTGCTCTTCAATCACGCATGCTCAGAGACAATAAAGAGGCACGCATGCGTTTTAGGGCCCAGACAGCGATTTGTGACTGAAGGCAGAAAAAATACCGAAGGGCATTTTAAACCTTGGGCTCTCCCTTTGGAAAGCCCAAGCAAAAAAGTATAATGACGAAAAGAAAACATCGAGTGAAAGAAAACTCAAAACATGAAAAAGCGAATCGGTTTACTTACCCTCGGGCATTGACCAATCAGAATATTGCTTGTTGTAATGTTGTTATGAAGTATTCCAAGATCCTGTAGTCGTTCTATAGCACTGATGACGTCATAGGCAATAGCGCACACTGTATCGAAGTTAAGAACAGTTCCTTTCTTACAAAGAAAATCTTCCAATGTTGAAACCGACACAAACTCGTAGCAAATAAGACTATAAAAAAAAAGGAAGAAAAAGGAAAGCACCAAAATGAATTAGTGAGTACAGTGTATTGGATTAATTTAAACTTTTCCATCTGTTTGTGACCTAATCATATCTGTAACAGATCCTTGCTTCTGATATTTTTTTCTCCGCGCGTCTAGTTATCACAAAATTGATACGCAATCACGCGGATGACCAATACAGCCCTCCAATTTCAACATTTAATAGCTAAATGCCCGTGGAGACGCCTTTGCCATTTGCTATAAGATTCTATTCATTTTCCTGCTGTTTTTTAGCTGTTCGTAAATTCCACTGACTTGTTACTCATGAGAATCTCAAATGATTCTTAACCGGGAAACTTTCTACCCGTTCTGTTAACTGTCGACGTTAGACCAGATTCACATTTTACTGTCTGCATCTGACCCGAGTCGACCCTAGTTGTTTTTATTAATCCATGTAAAATCTAATAAATGGGGTAAATTGAATTGTTGTTGTTGTCGAAAAATGGAACGAGTAGCGCTTCACTATACTTAAGCTTAACTTACGAACACTCCACTCAAGAAAGTAAATAAGATACAAAATAATGTAACTTACAAACTGTTTGAGTGTAAAGCACGAAACTGTTCTTTCCCATGTTCAAGGTTTTGGTCGCAAGCTGGAGAGCAACAAGTAAATATTAAACCTAAATAGATATCCTCTAGGATATTTAACAGAACATAAATGGCGTCGCAGAGGTCAAAAGAGCTTGGTGGCAATAAAGCATGTTTAACTCCTACAAGATGTAAAGCTCTCCCACCATCATGCACCTTGCAGAGGGATGGGCTTGATAGAATACTCACAATTACAACTTACATAGGTGCAGGTTAGCTAGATTTAGTGAACGGTAACTTGCCTTTGGAGTGCCAGCGATAACGAAGTAGATTGGTATGCGGCTCTACACCACAAGACAGGCTCTGTACTATATCAGCCTCTCGATGCCATTCTTCTTGCAATTCTTCCTCGAAGTATTTTAGAAGCACCTTACTTAAAATGTTTCCTTCTTCGCACCAGGCAACAACATAACCCTGAAACAACGAACGAAAATAACTTTCAAAATTCGTTCGGTCCGTCCGTCCGTCCGACCGTCCGTCCGTCCGTCCGTCCGTCCGTCCGTCCGTCCGTTCGTTCGTTCGTTCGTTCGTTCGTTCAGTCAGTCAGTCAGTCAGTCAGTCATTTACTTACCTAGTTATTTTCTCCACTTCGTGCTCAATTAATTTCAAAGTGTATTATCACTGTCTTGTTGTTTAAGTCATACTATTTTACAAGAATAAAATTCGACTAGCCACTCACTGCTGAACGTTGTCCTGCGGTGTCGCCTTGGAGAATGTTAACCTCTTCAATCAGCCTCAGCTGGACACGAACTTGCCTTTTCTCTTGTTCCTGTGTTCCCGCTGCTTTAGTTAACTGCAAAGGACTGTTACTGGCGTTGGAGATTACAGTCTTGTCGCCATGGTTTATCGGTCGATCAACTGACTGATTTTCAGCTTAAATGGATAAAGAAAAAACAAATTGTTCAGAATTGTTCCTAAAGACCTATGGAATATTGCTTGCGGTTAATTATACCCCCTTAAAACAATTGCCCGTTAAGAATCTATTGTTGTAGTACTTTGAATGTTTTTTTTCCGCTTGTCCTCTGCCGTCAACAACACAGCATGTCTGCAAGTCTAGAGATTATGACCAATAGGCGTGGTGACCTCATTTGTTAGCAGTTCAGTGACAAAGAACTTTCTTAGTTATCATGGGACAATTACCGTTGAAGTGCGTGTGATAATCGCTAATTAAACTAATAAACTTGCTCAGTTACAAAAAAGATCATCTACGTTTAGCATTTTCACAAGAGCTACTCACCAGTTCTATCCATTACATGAAATTAAGACGGCTTAATTTTTTTTTAACTTTGTAAAGGACTGGTTCAACCTACCTGCCCCTCCGCCGTTTATCCTCTTCATAACAAAACCAGTGACGTTTAGTCTCCTCCGGGTTAAGCTTCGTTTGGCCCTCTCGGTGGAAAACGTGTACAGGATTGGATTGAGGGAAGAGTTGAGTGGAAGAACAAACACTGCTATCCACACATAGGCAATTTTGTTTGGATCATCAAAATTTCCAGTCAGAGATAAAATGCTGATTATAATTATTGGCATCCAACAGCAAAAGTCTGTCATCACAATGAAGACAAGTCGCTTGGCCATGGCGGATTCTTTGTTTAAATTGGTCGATCGCACAGCTCGGGCAGCGCGCTTGACTGTCCAGAACATTGTAATGTAGGCGACGAGGATAAACATGAAAGAAACGAAGTTTAAACCAACGAAAAGGGCGACAGAATATTCCCAGCCAGCTGCTCTTCCTTCAGACAGCTGAAGAGGAAGGCAAACGGCAGAGCGGCTGTAGAATCCAAAATTACCGTTGTTGTCGTGAAAATAATCGAACCCTGCGATGGGAATTACAGATATGACTGCACCAAATATCCACACCACTACGCAAGCAAAAGTGACAGTTTTGAAAGTGAGTCGCTTGAACTTGAAGGGGAAGACGATACACAGAAATCTGTCCATCGTTATAATGGTCAGAATCAGCACAGATACTTCACTGGAGAGCATGGAAAGAACTCCGACAATTTGGCAACCCATCCCAGATCTCCAATCGATGTCGTGCTTAAAATATATACCTCGCCACCTGACGTCCATAATTGCGATTGTCAAAAGATACACGCCCATCAACATATCGGCAACTGCCAAATTTGTCAGCAAAAAAGAATGAACCCTGTTCTCTTCTTTATCAATGATCCGCCATATTATGACAAAAAGGTTACCGCGGAAGGCAATGATTCCAAGAATCCAAACGCAGATCTGGACAGTTTTGTTCTTCATGAGGTCGTCACAGCTTGAAAATTCATCGACTGGAGACTCACAGTCAACTCCCGCGATTGATTTCTCGGCATAGCAGCAGAGGATGAAGCGGTCGAGTTTCCTGTGTAAAAATTGCAAGAAATATAAATTCACTTTGTTCCTTTGAGTTCTATGCACCACATAATAGGGTAGCCGGCCGTACAACTAGTCCAATGTTAGCTTAAATAACTCGGTGTATCTTGGCAACAGAATACACCAGGTCATTTTCAGTTTGTAGCTAACATGGTAAACTGATATACTAAGTCGAGATGAATAATAAATGTTACTCACACATATTTTAGGTTGGTTAGTTCACTAAATGCATCTGACGGTACTTTAGCAAGTTTGTTTCTGTCCAGATACCTGTGTGGAAAGATAATAATGATTATGTTTTTCATGATAACTGATACTCTTTAATTTGCTTACATAGTTAATTGCTAAGCGCGAAAAAATAGAGACTTGTTATTTATCTTCGTGAATTAAGGTTCCTTTTAACTGTAACAATCACCCTTTAGATTATCTTGTGTACATTTTTGTTCTAATAATGTTTCCGGAACGACAAAAGAGACGAACAACACTAACCGTCAAACTTTTTTTTTCCAATTCTGGTCAGCACAGTTTCCAACTAAACTATACATTTTGATTAATATCGAAACATTATCTCTCGCAAAATAAAATACTTACAGGTATTCCAACGAGATCAATCCTCGAAAAGTGTCTTTGGAGACAACCGTCAGTTCGTTGGTACTTAGATTCCTGACGAAAAGACAACATTAAACCATGAACATTAGGACGCAGTTACACAGAAAAACAGACCATGTAACCACCTGAGGTCAGGTGATCGCCCAATAAACAACTTGGACACATTTTTAATTGCTTGAACAACAGAACTGGAGGGAACCCAAAACCTGACAATAGTCAAAAAAGCGTTGCATTTTATGTACTCACAATAACTTGAGCTGCGACAGAGCCCCAAACAGGCCATCTGGTAATGTTGTGAGCTTGTTTTCCTGAAGGTACCTTAGTAACAGTAAACAAATTTTCACATTCGTATAACAATATAACGGTACACAATCAGGGAATCCATATAATGCCTGCCTGTCGTATCTTTTTAGCTCGAGGTCGTGTTGCTTTGAAAAGCTATTTATGGAGAACGTAGTCAATATTTGATTGAATACATTTTTGTTCCATAAGAGTAATTTTAAAATGTCATGGTAAACTGATCGCACTTTTACACTCCTCTCCCCTTTTGAATTAATTTTACGAACAAGTTATTCGGTAAACTTGTTTGACCAACTACGCCATTGAATGAAACGATCTGTTAAATCAAAAAATGGACCCGAGTTTAATAATGATCTACAAATGGAATGTACTCACAAGTGTTTCATGTCGCTATTGTTTCCAAACACGCCATATTCCAACTCATTTAATTGATTTGAACGCAAGCTCCTGAAGAACAACAATAAAATGAATACAAAACATAGCATCCATCCCAATACTCTGAAAAACGTTTTCGAAATTTGAAACATTAACTGTGAAATTTGAAGCACTCACAAAACTTCTAACAGAAGTAGTTGATCCAATAATCCACCAACGGCTTTGCGAAGAAGGTTTGCCCCTAAATCACTAAACAGAGATCAAGCTTTCGTTAAGACTAGCTAACAAAACATATCTTTGATACACCTTCCAAACACGCCTTCAGAGCTTGTAATAAAATGATCTATAGTCCATTTGGAGTCAAAGCTGTATAAAGAGACGGCGTAAAATAACAACTTGTAAATATACTCACAGCACGCGTAAACTAGGAAGTCCAGTGAACGCTCCAACAGGAAGAGTACGAAAAAAGTTAAAATTCAGTCTCCTGGAAAAACAACAGACCAAGTAACAAAATTAAAAAAAAGGAAACCGAGCCTGTGGCTGCAAAAATTCAAAGTATATGTGATGGAGTAATCTGCAGAGGAGCAACACATTCAGTTTGGTGGATACTGATATGCAATGATTTTTCAAACCCTCGATTTTGCGAACTTGCGATAACTCGATCGCACCAAGAGACCTTTCCCTCTTTCCAGTCAAACACTGAAATTTTATCCCAGATTTCTCCACACACCCGATGTTTGAGAGTTTTCTTGAAGGTTCAAAAACCGTAATCAGACTGTAATTCCAGCCTCGCTTCTCGGGCATATATTTGAGCGAGTTTTTGTCAACTTTAAATGCTTCTCTTGAGAGTTTTGTTCGTTTTGTTCACAAAACTCTCAAAGATGAACAAACAGAATGCATTCGTAGAATCGTATGCCATGGGAGAGATGTTTTGGCCGTGCTACCTACGGAATTCGGCAAGAGCGCCATATATCAGTTAATTTTAAAAGTGTTATTTCATATGAGCCGTACAGCCAACGCCACATCAAAAACCACCGTTGCTGTGGTAAGTCCGTTGTAATTACCGCCAAGGACGCGACTTCCGGTAGTGCTGATTGGTTGATTCTTATCTAATGGCATCGCCGACAATCTCGCTGACAGATATTTTAAATTATTTTAATTAGGGAGCGGCAGACGAATAGTCAAGTTATTGTATCAGACGTTCCTTCCTACCACGAAAAAATGCAAGGGACGCCTGATCGCAGGTTATTCGAATTATAACTTTTTCTTCTTACAAATGTTTTTTTACTGTTGGATACTTACAGTGTCGTGACGGATGTTACATTATGGAAAGATTCTTCATCAAGGTGAATGAGAACATTGAAACTCATATCGCTGCAGAGAAAGAAACAGCGTTTATTAACCTTACTGAGAAGAAAAGTTGTTCATTTATACAAAAGTGCAACAAACTCCAATGATGACTTAAGCGCAACACAAATCAGTTCAATCCCAATTATTTAGGTATCTATTTTATCATGATGCGAAAATTACCCAAGTCAGATTCGAAAACACGTCAAACCGGGCAGTTAGTTCTTTCTCTTTTTCTTCATAGGAAGCCCCCTCCCCCCACCCTACCCGTACAAAAACACTAAACTGAAAACATGGGTTAACTCACATATATTCCAGTTTCGGGAGGTCCGCAAAATCTTTCTCTCGTAGTTGGGAGATCTGGTTTTGCTGGAAATGTCTGGTGAACAGCCAACATTAAATTAGAAACATCTTATCAAAGACCTAAGAACTATGAAATCAATACTTTTGAAACAAGAACAGTATTGAAATTAACCAAAGCATTAAAACTAAATTGATCAAATTAAAACCGAGAGAAGAAAAGGGAAAATTGTGAATTCGTTGCTCTTTACATACACTGCGCCAGTGTCGAAAGGGAGGTTTCTAGGAACAGTAAGCAAATCCTCTCCAGTGACCAGAATCTTCTTGTGTTGATTTTCGCCAAACTCTTTGCATTCGCAGCTTGAAGGGCATCCTAAAAAAATTACCTCATAAAAGTTACGTGATCATAATATATCCTCAATTAGCACTGATAATGTTAGATAAACAGAGTCAAGCTGGAAGGTCGCAGAAGTCAACATGATAAGGATTGTCACAAAACGGTCAGTGACCCTGCCTCTGAATGGCAGTGAGGCTTGAAGTGACCTTGTTTCATTTGATTCAGACCTCGATGATTTTGTTGTGTAAATCAAGTTGTTGTTATGCTAACTAGCTGGCATTTAAATGAGAAAACAGAGAGGTCTGTATCAAAACTAGGTCACCTTCAGCCTCGCTTGCATCCATGGATCAGGTAACTAAGCATAGAACTGTAAAA
>JAHPZR010021819.1:15000-27500 GCA_019787425.1 Platygyra sinensis
ACGCGCGATTTGGTTCCATCTTGCCCGCTCACGGAGCTAGCCATATAATAAGATTTGTTATATCACAAACTGACTTCACGTAGCTTTGCTGTTTCCAACTCTTGCATTTTTGAAAAAGCAAATTGTCGGGGTTCCACTCTTGACAGAGCCATCGTTTGGTGGGCTTTCTGATGGAACAGAGATATGCCGGAGTATGGAAACTTTTAACATAGTTACCTTCGTCTGTCTTATCTTGATGGTTCTGGTTAAGCTCTCTGTATTTGATTATTTTCCATCCAAGCACGTTTTTCCATCCACACCAGTCAGTTGACGTGTCACAGGGACGGTCATCTAAATTGATTCACGATACTGATAGTTATTACGTTTTTTTTGTTTCGAAAAGTGAATTATATTCAAAATAGATTGGATGTTGGTGTGGTTGGTGCCCTAAACTTTCTCACATTGCATAAATAATTCATAAAGTTTAAACAAAAGAATTGCATGACTGTGACGGCGTTTGGATATCGAATGACTTCTTAATATTTTCTTCTCAGTTTTCTCCTTAATTTTAGTTTTGATTGAGAAGATCTATCAAAACACTCTAGGCACGTTTAGCCACATTTCCAAACACCTCAAAGCTCGTCAAAAATACTCCGCTGCGCGTCGTATTCTCGACTCCCTAAAAGCTTCTCGGTGTTTGGAAATGTGGTCAGACATGGTCTTTTGTGTTTGATATTTTACTTAACCACTTACTACACGTCTTGCACTGAGGCCCCATAAAGGGAAGTATTAAATCCAAAACGACTTTTAACATTTGAAAAGAAATCTAGCGCTGTGCCGTTGACATTACAGAGGCCGTATCTCTGAGAACCACCCACTCAATTTCGCTTAAAAATAATTTTGTCTGAAACCCTGGCAACTGAAAGACTTCACCAAGGTTAGAATAAAAACAGATTTGTTTTGATTCGAATCGATTTTCTAGTCGCATTAGGAGCCATTCAGTATTTCGCCTCTTCAGGGTCCATCGCGCCGTCTCTAAAAGCAAAAAACTATCATTTTTCGTGGCGCTGTAAAATATTTCATTCGCATCATCTAGTAACGAGTCTTATGTCATTTTGCTCATAAACCTTTCTAGATTTCTAAGAGACTAACCAATTTTGTGGCAAGACGAAATCTAGCACATTACTGAACACTATAAGTCGCCATCGAACGATGGCCTGAAATGGCCTCCATTTAGAAGCTAATTTTTACCCTTGTGACCTAGCTAAAACCTCTAGTCTACACAGCTGCAAAGTGTAGTCCTTTATCAGCAAAAATATCAAAAAAACCCCTTTACGATTTCAGTATGTCAAAAGTTATGGCCGTTTGTATCAGCACATGGTCGAGCACTTTCCGATACTCAAGCCTATATCGAATCGACCCATCCTAGCAGATTTTATTAAATCTACAGCTTACCTGCTTCGAAACTTGGATTTATTTCCAACTTTAGTCACTTTCCAAGCCTTCACGTTGTTGGATTCACTAACAGTTCCAGTAAATAGGTAGGTTTTCCCTTCAAAACTTGACCACGGCTTTGTCGAGTTTTCTTGGAAGCGAACAAAACTCGACTCCATGGCCACATTTTGGGCTAAAATACCCTATCGAAACATCGTTTCGGAGCTGGACTTCTTCAAGAATCAGATAACAAAGTAACCAAGTCTGGTATCAAGGAGCAAATCAAGCTTAGAAGGCTTAAATTTTGAAGGAATCATCCCGTGTAGATCGCTGGAAGATGAGTATCGGTGTGATGCTGTTTCCACCGGGGTCCGCACTAAAGAGGGGAGACCGCTGATTGTACTGTACTCATCTTCCAGCAATCTAAAAGGGGTGATTTCCTCAAAATTTAAGCCCTTAAAGTTCGTTTTTCCCCTTGATAACATACTTGGATAGTTTGTTATCTGATTCTTGAAGAAATCCAGCTCTGATACGATGTTTCGATAGGGTATTTAAGCCCAAAATGTGGCCATGGATTCGAACTTTATTCGCTAATTTCAAGAAACTCGATAAAACCGTGCTAAGTTTCGAAGGGAAAATCTACCTAATTGCTGGCACTGCTATTCAATCCAACAACGTGAAGGCTTAGAAAATGACTGAAGTTGGAAATAAACCCAAGTTTCCAAGCAGGTAAGCTGTAGATTTAATAAAATCTGCTCGGTTGGGTCGATTTTGATGTAGGCTTGAGTATCGGAAATGCTCGTACTTGTGTTGATACAAACGGCCATGCCTTTTGAATTACTGAAATCGTACGAGGGTAATTGCATCTATTTGCCGATAAAGGACTACAATTTGTAGCTGTGTAGACTAGAGGTTTCAGCTAGGTCCCAAGGTCTAAAAATTAGTTATAGCTTCTAAATGAAGGCCATTTCCAGCCATAGTTCGATGGCGATTGATAGTGTTCAGTAATATGCTTGATTTCGTCTTGGCACTTAAATGAAGACAAAAATCTAGAAAGGTTTATGAGCAAAATGATATAAGACTCATTACTAGATGCTACGAATGAAATATTTTACAGCGTCACGAAAAATGATAGTTTTATGCTTTTTGGAGATGGCGCGACGGACCCTGACGAGGCGAAACTCATTAAATGGCTCCTGACGCGACTAGAAAATCATTTCAAATCAAAACAAATCTGTTTTTATTATAACCTTGGTAAAGTCTTTTAGTTGCCAGAGTTTCAAGCAAAATTATTCCTTAAGCGAAATTGAGTGGGTGTTTCTTACAGAGACAGCCTTTTAATTATATTGTAAACTTTTAGCAAGCGGTGAATAGTCAACATAGAAATATATACACACTAACGCAAGAGTAAGTATCTAATTTCAATCTTTTTTTAGCCAGAGGAACGAAAACATGCGAAAGGTTAAAAAATGACGGTGGAAAGGCTCTGATACCTTGACAGCCATACAGCTCCACTCTCATTGATATGTTACCAACCCATTCTTGTGGTAGGAAACGGATAAAACGAGCCTTGATTGGTGGGTTTAATTCATGGTACACAACATTGTCTTGGTCTTTGTTCCCAGAAAAATTCTAAAATGCAAAGATCGTAGCATGTAAAGGAACTGTCTCCGTAAAAAGAATTATCCTGACACCCTAGATTATTTCACCAACCAAGAAAACTTCTTCAAGCCTAATGACTGGAGAGCATCAGCCGAGGCGACAGGATTGATTAGTACTTTATCAGAGTCTTCCTGAAAATGCTCCATTTAATCTCCTTCCCTCTAGAAGGCGAATCCCGTCCGCTTTAAAATTAGTATGAAATGTAAAAAAGAAAACAAAATGTGGTAAGTTAGGGCATATCTTTAACCTTAGCTGCAGTTTGTCCTTGTTCTTTGTAGTACTGGAAGTTCACACCATCATCACTGTACTGCAGTTTGTACTTGGTTATCCACTGAAGGGAATCATTTCTCCCTTGCGTTGCTACACGTGTCACTTTGGTGTGCCGACTTCCTAAATCAACCTGGAGCCATTGATTTACATCGTTACTGCGAGCTGACCAAGATCCTGCTTTGTCTGCAGTTGCTTTAAAGTGAAGTCTGGCCTGGCTAACGGCATGACTAGAATCCAGTTGCGAAGAAGCACTAATTTGCCCATCAGGGATCGCACCATTTTCCATACCAAGAGCTTCCAGACAATCTAAAGATTTTGTAGAGTAAATAAAAAAAAAAAAAAAAAACATAATAAAAAAAAAAACATAATAAAAATAGATCAATAACATGATGAATGGCTCTGCACTTCGCAAGTTAAAAGGTAAGCCGGTTTTTAAACAGTCCGAACGTTCTTTCTTCATTGTCCCAGTATCTTACTTCCAAATGGTTCAGTATTTGATACTATTCAATTTTATATTGGCCATTTTATGATTAGTTTACTTTATTATTATTATTATTATTATTATTATTATTATTATTATTATTATTATTATTATTATTATTATTATTATTATTAAAAGAACTTTATTCATAGGTTAAAGAAAAGACTATTTACAGATTCAAGAATATGAAATATTAAAATATTAAACCCTATATTACTTTCTTCTATTTGTATGAAAGAGAATTGTCGAAAGATGACTAAGACCACTACTAATAACAATTATAAAAAGCATCAAATTATTATTATTATTATTATTATTATTATTATTGTGATTATTATGATTGTTATGATTATGATTTTGATTATGATTATGATTATGATTATCACTATCACTACTACTATTACTACTACTATTACTACTACTATTACTACTACTACTACTACTACTATTATCATTATCATTATCATTATCATTATCATTATCATTATGTTTACGTTAAAAGGTAAAAGGAAATTATCCAACGCCACCTGAACAGCCATACAGCTCCACTCGCATCGATATGTGCCCATACCAAGCCTGTGGGTGAAAACGGATGTAACGAGATCTGATTGTGGCTTCAGTTCATGAAAAATAATAGTATCCTGGTCTGTATTTCCAGCAAAATCCTAAATCAGAAGGATAGTAAACTGTTAGGATCTATAGTTTTAATTTACATCACTACTGCTTAAATCGAATAAAATTATTCTGCAAAGAGCTTAGCTCTATTTAAAAAAAAAAATAATAATACGACAAAGAAAAACTAAAAACACGACTGTCTACGCCCTGTGAACTATTCCTTATTAAAGAGTTACTGATATTCTCAAGTTACAAGTCCATCAACAACAACTCATCTTCTGAAGGCTTTTACATACCTCATTGTTAAGACATGGAACTCTATACCTGATGATAATAATAAAGCTCTCTCTTTATATATAATTTCATCAGAGCAGAACGATTTCAATTGAGATATACTTTCTAATTTTTACAAAAATTGGCATGTGTACAACTAATTATAATTCATCATATATTTTCGCACGCACGATTGGTCTAAACGCATCACGTGACTGAATATTCCCCAGCTAAAATAATTTTTAAAACCGCGCGTATTCCAAAAAACATTTAAAGGATATTTGAAGAAAATTTGAAGCTCACAGTTTTCCACAAGCCACGCTCTCGGAAAATCTTTGCCTTCTTGGAACAAATAATGTCTGCGGACAAATATCCGAGTTTATATATTATATGGCAAGATAGGCTTGAGGTAAATCCGAGCGTTCTGATTGGTTCTTTCTTGGTCGGGACTTGGCCATACGGACCGTTTCCATGGAAACGGTCAAAAGCTGTGTATTTTTTCTGTTTTCGAAAGCCGGCAAATTCAAAATTTGCAGCGAAAATAACGAAAACAAAACGGATAAATACTCTCATTCTTCGCAGAGAATCTACCTAAAAGATTGATATTTTACAGAGCTTACGATAAAAACGAGTACGGCCAGTACGGCCCTCGCGCTCGGTTAGTAAGAAGTTAATATTTCCAATTCAATTTTGTTTCTATATTCTTGTTTTTCACAATAGCTGAGGATTTTGTGCTGAATTATGAATTCCCCTCTTTCTTTCGTTACAGTACCTTATCTCCAAAATACTACCTTATGTTAGCTATTTTAAAAAACTTCTGGTGTAAAAATGTTCTATTTTAATTTGTTTGTATGCATGTGACTATTCTGCTCTCAGATTATATCGTTGAACGTCTTGTATTTTTTGACTCGAAGAAAGCAAAAACCCGCTACTTCGCTACTTTTTGAAAAAAAAAATAAAAAAACAGTATAAAAGTTGTCTTCATGTGTCTTTTCATTGTCACACAATATAAACTGAGTAAAAAATAGTCACCCCCGGTTGGATTGCGTGTTATTGTACCTTATCTGCAGGTTGTCCCTGTTCTCTGTAGTAATGGAAGTTCACTCCATCATTGCTGTAGGTCAGTTTGTACTTGGTTACCCACTGATTGAAAGCATTTCGTCCTTGCGTTGCTATACGTGTCACTTTAGTGTACTGACTACCCAGATCAACCTGCAGCCATTGATGGTTATCACTTTCGCGAGATGACCAAGATCCCGCTTTAGGGACGATTCCTTGAAAGTGTAGTCTGCCCTGGAAGGGGGCATGTTTGAAATCCCATTGAGAAGAAGCTCTAATTTGTTTGTCAGAGATGGCACCACTTTCCATACCGAGAGCTTGAAAACAACCTAATGATTTTAAAGCATGAATACAACGTAAATCAAACACTAACATAGATTTGGAAAATGATTCATAGCTTTTCCATTTGAAGCCTCCGAAAACAGCCGTCCTTCTTCGCTCCCGGCCCAGGAGCGAAGAAGGACGGCTGTTTTCGCAGGCTATTCCATTTCTTGGGGACCTAGAAATAGAATAGCCTGCGAAAACAGCAACAACCTTGCAGCCCTGTAACCACTATGTGCTGGGTTAACGAGGCGCCATTTGTTGGTTGCACAAACAGCTCAGATTAGACATTAAAATTTATCTTGACCCCAAAAAGCAAGGGAAAATTTACTGATTCACATCCAGGTTGTCGAAAGGACAAAGAATTCTATATTACTCCAAGCCTTGGCACCAAGTTCGATTTGTAATACATCAGAGTTACCTATTTAAACATTTAGAGGTTTACCATAACTCTTGTTTGATCAGAGCCATACAGTTGAGGAAAAGTGGTTTTCAAATGCATGGGAACGGTAAATTGACCAAAACTGGACAGTTTCTTTTCGAAAAATAAGCTGTTCGAATTTTTCGCGTTTTCCCCGCGCTCTTTAGCTCATATCATTACAGAATGTTCCAAAGGATTCTCTGTATTTCTTAAACTCATTAATAATTCACCAAGTTTAAACAACAACAACAAAAACACAACCGTGAAATAGGTCTGGATACCCGGTCTTAATTAGCATAGAGTTTGACGAGTCTATTTCTCCGTTTACTCTTTAGTTTTGTTTCGATTGAGAAGATATATCAAACACTCGAGACAGTATTTCATAGGCTATACAGATACCTTTTCAACTCTCTTCTCGGTGTTTGGATACCCCGAAAACACTGTCCTTCGTGTTTGACAAATTGTTTTATATGTAGAACATTAATATAAGGTCCTTTATTTCTACAAGATAATATACAGTTATAAGAATACTAAGATCAGTTCTGGTATTATCCTTGAAATAATAAACAAAACCATTACTTCCCGCAGTACCATACAGACATCCATATAACTCCACTCTCATTGATATGATTCCCCGCCAGTATACTGGTTGGAAACGGATATAACGTACAGCTCTGATTGCTGGGTTTAGATTATGACGGACAACAGTGTTCCGGTCTCTATTTCCATTAAAAATCTAAACCAGAGAGATGGCAAATTTTAAGGATCGTTATAAAATCTTCATAACATCGTGTTCCATAAAATTATGAGTGTAAACTTTTAATAAATACCACATTAAATAGAACTGGCCTTTTCTTCACTCGGAAATAGTTATCGATGGTAAAAGTCTATTGGTGATTTTTCAGTTCCTTAAAGCATTGATTTAATATCATTCAAACAAAGCAGAGAGAGTGTGCGTTACTCCAAAAAACAATTAGGCCCATGCATCTCTCTGTAAGTCTATCTCCAACGTCCGTCGTACCTACATAATTCGATAAACGTACATGTATGCATGTATGCGAAACATTACCCAAACCTCATTTATCTCATCCCAGAAAACTCTTACGTCAAACGACTGTTGGGCAGCGAAACAAAATGGGTTTGTTTAAAGCTTAAGTTTAACTGGAAAGTTGTAAGTAAACAAACTTCAAGATCGAGTTTATCTAGCCACATATATCTCACCTTAACCGAAATTTGACCATTCTGTCTGTAGTACTGAAACGTCCCTCCTCTATCACTGAGCATCAGCTTGTACCTGATAACCCAAAAATTCATATCACGTCTTCCTTGCGTTGCGATACCGTTACATCGGTCAGCTGATGTCCCAGAAAGACCTCCAGCCATGGATTGAAATCATTTCTGCGAGCCGTCCAAGATCCCGCCTTCCATGGAATGGCTTAAAAGTTAAGTCTGCCCTGGATTGCGGCATGATTGGAGTCCCATTCCGACGAAGCACTAATTTGTGCGTTAGAGATTGCGCCGCGTTCTCATGCCTAGAGCTTCTTGGCATTCTAAGAATTTTGTGAAAGTGAAATAAAACGTTAAACTCTGTAACTGGAGAACTATTTAAACGTTATTGTTGAGAGCAGGCAAATCTATTGGAATTGAATTGATTTATTATTGATTTTAAAGGAGGCTAGGTCAGTAATTTTGCTAATTATGTTTATTATTGTTAACTAACAGTTTTAAACTGGAAGTGCTGTTGCTGTCACTTCTCAATCAGTCCGAGCTAAAAATTGCTTAAAATTGACGAGTTAGCCCCCTTAAGTTATACCACGTTCTTCCCGGGATTTTAGGTGAGATGGTCCGCAGTTCGCATATTCGAGAAATGTTCCTTTTCCTGAAACAATCCTTTCCATATGCCCCCGTCTCGAAATCTACGTCTGTTTGGGTGAATTGCACGCGCCTCTTGGGATGGATCAACGTACTATCAAGCTTCATGTGATCGGAAATTAAGGCTGGCCTAATGGCCCACTAGGTTTAAAACGCAAACTTTATTTTTACTTCAACCTCTTCCTCTTAGTAGGACGTAAACACCTATCATACAAGTTAGATTTAAGTAATTTCATTGTTTATCGAGACTGAAAATAAAAACCTTCTACCTCTCTGACAACCATAGAGCTCAACCCTCAGTGATATGGCATTAAGCCAAAGGTCTGGTCGAAAGCGGATATAACGTGCCCTGATTGGTGGGTTTAAGTCATGATAAACAACAGTGTCTGTGTCTGTGTTTCCAGAAAATTCCTGAAAACGTAAGACGGTAATGTATTATTTTCAAATTTAATAGCGTAAACTTTTGTCATTCCCATAGACATTTCAACACCTGTTTACAACCATTTTATTCAAGAAGTCATCCCCAGTTATTCTTGGTTTTCACCAGTCATGTCACCAAATTAAAAATCGCAACCATTCAGTAAATTAAAGTGCACCTAACCCCAAATACTATTTCCACAAAATGCAAACTTGAAGCTGTTCCAAAAACAGCTTAACTTTTTCGCAAAATCTGAATTTTTTTTCGAGCAGAAGTACAACCTGAAATTTGATATGCTTTGTCTCATGACCGAACTGGTGAGGGCGCATGGGTCTATTCCCGGTTCAACGTCACAAACTGTTTTGCATGCATGTTCACAAAGAGTTAATGCCATGTCAATGAGTCTGTGACGTCAAATCAGGAATAGAACCAGTGACCCTGCTAGCTCGCGTCGTGAAATTAATTGATAACAATTTCAGCTACTTTCTGTCAAGTTTTAAAGCCTTTAAAAATTACAGACACTGATAATATTATCAACTTCTTTACGTCAAAGTTGCAAAGTCTCATCTCGCTCGAAAAAACATTTTGGGTTAGGTGCACCTTAAGTTCAAGAATCCGGGATATGATAGCTGATATGCTATATAAAAAAACCTTGTTAAGAGGTCAGGTCTCTGCTGTTTTTAATTTGCGCGTCTTCGCAGAAATGCATGTTACCGAAATTTACAGAAGCTTTGTATGTAGACGCCATGTTTGTGCCTTTTGGAGGGCACAAACATGGCAGCCATAAAGTACAAAACATGTCAATGAGCCTTGCTATTGAAACAAAAAGTCTTACTCTAGAACTCCGACACATTGAAATAAAGATGCGTCTTTTAGTGCAAGTACCGCTTAGTTTGCAAAAACTAAAGCAATAACTCATCTTTTGACACACGCGGCCGATTTCTCTGGCCTCCATTTTCATGTCATGCAACGCAAAGCTAGGAAATTCAAACACGCTTTATCACAAAAAGAAGAACCTGTCGAGGTAAAACACTGTGAAACGTCAAGTTCTTATAGGCTTTTTTTTTTTTTAATCTAATGAAGCTAACATCTCAGAAGGAAAGGTAATTTTTAGTACAGAGTGCACTTTTGGGATGGTTCAGGGGGCTGCTAAGGCATTAAGGCAATAAACGCCATCAGGTGTAAACAAGAGTGTGTCCATGAGAAACCAGGCAGAGCCAGGCAGGAGGTGATACAGCTCAAATCACCGATTTTGCTCAAACTTGGCATAAATGTTGGGTCTGGTGAGTAAATGATTATGGCAAGAACTTAGGTTAAAATACTTTATTCTCTTTAAGTTAGGGGTACCTCCTCCAAAAATGGCCCTTTTTCACTAATTTTTGCATATTTAATTAGCTGTTTTGATTTAGCATTTCTACAACAAGAAAAGCCATGTGAAAATGAAATCCACTGGATCATGTTCTACTATTATTAGTCTCAAAGCACAGATATTTATTTAAATCAGACATTTTGATTTCTCTCACGGCTCCATCTTAAGTAAGTGCATATTTGTAGTGTTGTGAATAGTCTTTAATTAATGGCAAATATCTGCACTGGCGCAACAGCAAATACTGGTTATTCTAACATGGATAGTGAAAGCAATCACTAAGTTCTCAAAACTACATCACCAAAACTATATATGGTTCCAATATTCTCTTGCTGATCCTAGTGGTACGTATTCTCTTAAGAACAAAAGCAATTTGCTCGAGGCGCATGCGCAGATTGAGTAGCATTTGTGTTAAACTATATGTTAGGTAAACGATACAGTTTCATTCACAATTACACACGAACATTGTGCTTTTCCTTGTGGTAGAACACAAAGGACGCAAAGACGCATGCGTTCTAGCATTGTCAGCATGATACAATCCATTCTCAAGTTCAGATTCATGCGTGCTATACCAAACTCCCGTCTTAACGGGCGATAGCAGTTACATTTCAGGTAATATCATTTCTCCCTTTTTAGTGCAAAGAACGCTTTTGTGACAGCGTATCTTTTGGAAATCATCCCTAGCTCGGTTAAAAAAATGTCGTGTGCTATTTTCAGACTAATTTCGTGTTTGCTAAGCTTTAAGAGGGAAACGAGTTGATCTCCTCAGCCGCTGTTTATTTTCTCCCCTATGAAAGAGAACAAGAAGTTCACATACATTCACCTGAAACATTTCCAAGTTAGCAGCATTAAAATTAGCAATGTCGTGACTGAAAAAGAATCTTCTCAAATATTGCTGCAGACACTGTGGCACTTACGAAAACCGCAAATACATATTTAGTCACGGTCTTTGAAGGGACTCATTCACCGATGTAGGATATAATATCGGTCAAGTTGAAAGACTTCTCGGTTATATTAATCGATATCATTGTGCATTTTGAACGGTGGCAACATAACAAGAACGTGCTGTTCCGCGAGTACACGACGTGCACCTATTTGATAATTAAGTGTCATTGTCAGAGAAAACCGGGCAGAACCAAAAGATCGAGGTCGGCCGTTTACCTTCATCTTTTCACCGTATAAAAGCTATCCGAAAAGATTAACAACCATGGTATTTGCCGAGGTAGGCGTTCGTTTTTCTTCGAGATATCACCTCATCATGATTTTGGCCTCTCAAGCGGTCTAAAATGGCCGAAATTTCGGCCAGCTTTAGGTGAGCCTAAAAGATACTTCGTACATATTCCAGAAACTCTTATTTTCGTGCGATAATATTTGGCCCCTTATTAGTTGACTGAGATGTATTTGAATTTTTTCACTTTAATTCTACGGTTTTCACGAGGTGCCAAATATCATCGCCGAATCGTTATGGAGCGTGACCTAAATTTTAGCCATTTTCAGCGAGTCGTTTTTCAAAAGTGCGGCAGTTTATTTCCACAAAAAGACGATTTTCTGATAGTCTTTTACACTGATATCAATATCCAGTTTAGTTAAAATTGGTATCTACGAGCAAATCGGAGTAATTGGTCTCGCAAAGTCCAAAAAAAATCATCGGTCAGACATATTTCCCGCCAAATGTTTAGCGAAGAATATCACCTTATTCCGACTTTCTGCGCTTGTTATCCATGATTTGCTGAAAGATCTGCACAAAATAGTTAGCTGGACTGCAAAATAGAATATTTAAGCTGTGACATCGGGATTAACTTACTCAAACATTTTAAACTCGCCAAATTTATGCCATTATCAAGACTAAATTTTCCCGCGAAAATTCTATTTTTAACGTCACGCTGCAAAAACAAACTTGATCCTCAGTTCGCTGCCTTTTTGTTTTTTGTAGAGCAAACTGCAAGTTAATAGTGAGCGAAGCTTTACCCGAAATTTAATTTTGGGACTACTGCAAACGTCTTGTTTACATTGATTTTCTCGTTTTCGGAAGGCGTGACGCGTTACAGATTAAAAGGTCAGACGACTGGGCCACGATTTCGATGTCACTTGAAGGTTTCTCCATGGTTTTGAAAACGTTAACTGTTTTTTCGGATCTGAAAAGTCGTCTAGCAGTGCGGGTGGTGAGTCAGTTTTTCCTCAATTATTAGCATGCAAACGAGATAGTGGAGGACAGACTTCAGAGGTGGTGTCTAATTTGCATGGTGTAGCTGCATGTAAACAATGAGACAACATAGGTTACGACGAAACTTCCCTGCTATATCCGGCCAACGAAATGATCATAAAGGAC
>JAHPZR010021819.1:32500-43830 GCA_019787425.1 Platygyra sinensis
GCGCTGACGACCCCGCTCGTTCGATTTTGAAATCACCCGTATGATTGCAGACCAAATTGCACTCCACTCATGTCCAATTACCATTATTAATAGTATATTGAAGTAATATATTGATCCAAAGGTGAGTAGAAATCATTAAACAAAAAAATAAATTCAAAAAAGAGGACTAGGCAAGTTTATATAATGTGGAGATTCCTTATTACGAAAATCTCAAATTCTGGGAAAAAAGGTGGTTAGTACAGGTATGACGGATACATTCAAAGCATTCTTAATCTGTGAGATGAAAAAAAGAGAAAATCTTAGATGCTGACAAAACCTTGTTGCTAATGGCAGGTCCATACTACACTGGAGAAAGTTGAAAACCAAATAGAACTACAATAAAGCAAGGCGCGCCCACCACTATTCGAGAGAAATTTAAAAACGCAAGCTTTCTTTCTACGGTAGACTACCGACAACACTAATCCGTCACGAAACGCAGCTTCATTTGTACACTTAAGCTTACCGTCCACCACTATATGGATGTGATACTGTCAAAGCAGAAGCAAGCGACTACATGCGTGTACTAATATACGGTTTTAGTCGGTATTGTATACCGCTCACATGCGCATATTCACGACCACCTTGTTTTCTTTCTACCACCTACATATCCTCCGTTAATCCACATCCCTTAAAAGCGCACGCTCTTTTTAATTTCTACCGGTTAATGGTCTACACCGTCCACACTAATCGTCACCAAAACCGACAGCTTTATTTCCTACTGTTAGGTCTACCGTCCACAAACTAATCCGTCACCAAAAAAACAGCTTTATTCTATGTAGGTCATACGTCCACACTAATTCCGTCACCAAAAAACGCAGCATCTATTTCTACGGATTAGGTCTACCGTCCGCACTAAATCCGTCAAGTAAAACGAAGCTTTTCGAAACGATTTTCAAAAGCGGATATGGAGTCTTTTCATTTTCGTGTGGACGGTAAAACACATTGGCGCTCACCGATACTGTCACGTGATTTGCCTTCCCTGACCAAGTTTTCCTCAAACACAAATCCAAAATGACCAGTGATTGCTGCGTATTTTAAATTCCTTTCGCGTTAGTGTGGACACCGCCCTCAGTCGATCAAAGTCATGTCATTTTTAAAACTTATTGTTTAGAGGCTAAGATTTTTTAATCAGTCACCTAAAGCAATGCTCAATGACCTTATGCAACCTCCACAGTTCCTCGGTGGATCTTGCCCTCTTAATTAATGTTAGAATACTACATAATGTGGTCAATAAGGCTGATCGTGGCTTTTAAAAGAATGCGAGTGTTAGTGACTCTGTTAACTTTTGTGTACCGCCAATTGGAAACTGACGCGCGTCGCTGGCGGCGAACTGTGGCAAGGCTTGTACTTCAGTCTGAAAACAAGTGGTATCTAGCAACTGATTGGGTCGATTGGGGACTCTGTTGATTGTTAGGCTGTTTTGCTCATTTAGGACACTTACTTGTATCGGTTTTGTCATCGCGTGGGAAGACAGGGAGATGAAAGGTCAGTCATAATGTGTGATTGCTTAATGAATTTGCCCCGCGCTGTGGTTAATGACGCGCCAGGTGGTCCTGTCTTGAGTGTTTGTCGTCAAAGGTGCTCTCATAGATAGTGCTGGTAAAGGTTTCCCGCCGAAACCGTACCAATGTAAAAGTAAGCTGTATCCTTGCGACGTTGATGTCGTGACAGAAAAAACATTGTTGTCACTGGGGAAGACGGTGATGAAAATGGATTCACCTGACAAGGTGGTATGAGACGGAATTGGATCGTTGATGGTTCGTCGAAGTCATTGGCGAGAAGCTGCCCTGGCTGAGATTACGGGCCTTGAGGGACTGATGTAGATGTTGATGTTGATAATGTTACGTCAGGAGTCGATCTTCTCTGCTCGATTGTGCTTTTAAAGACTCAAAACAGCCCCTGTTGTTTTCCGTATGTCGCTGCAATAGCTCTTCGATCGATGTGGACGTCCTAACACATGGATTGATCGTCATTTGATATACCGTCTAGACACTTACTCAGATTAAGCTGCAAAAAGGGATGCGACAGTGTTAAACCACGCATGATTCTGAATGCTTGGGATGGGCCCAGAATCTAACCTCCTGACAAATGGCGAACTGAGTTTTTGCATCCTACGTATGAATGTTGTAACTTACTGGGTTGTTTACCACAAAGTGGAAGAACTGCAGCTTGGATTGAACAGTACAACGCATGATGGAGGAACATGCTGGAGATTACTGGAAGACCCATCCGCTTCCTCCTTTTGATCTGCTGACATTCATGGGGCCTTTGGACAAGATCTGAAGCAAGTAAAAGGCAGTGGTATTAGCCGTACGTATGACTGATTAGAAGTAGGATTGGAGTCCTTTCCCAATCGCTATATGGATCTCGCTATATGGATCTTTAACGGACACCCGAAAGAAATTAATTCAAAAACTCTGTGTAAAAAGGGACGAATGACTTGTGGGTGAGCTAACAATTTTTCATCCCGGGGCGGGGGCAGGAAGCAGGGAAGGAGGGAAGGGGCATAATCTGTATAGGGGACCAGGCCAAGTGAGGGCGGAAGAGGGAAAGTTTGAGTCCAGGTGGCCCCGATGAAAACACAGCAGCCTCCTCAGTGCTTTGGTAGGTTGGTCAAATAAACCGGTGGTTTTGAAAGACGGCGTCAGATAGGCTCAATGCAATGTCTACACTACGCCAGACTGGCAATCCGGCGTCCTGGGCGCAATCCGGCAGTCCTGGGTTCGAGTCCCTCTCTGAACCACAACTAGGATTTGTTTCTCGGTAGCTCCGAGTTAAATTCAAATCCTCGGCCACGCTTGTAAATATCCACCTGGTTTTCCTCTGGCCAGTTGGGATTTAGGGCTCGATTTACCAGCCCTTTTTCGGGAAATGAGCCACGCTCCTCCCCCGAATGCACGGCTGTGACGCGTGAGGATTCTTTTGTTGTCAAAACCAATCGAGATAACCGCCCGCAGATTTTTGTTGGGCATAAAATTATCTCGCCAGTTTGATTGCGGCCCGTGATGGCAAACATGTGGAATTGATAAATGGTATACAAGAGGACTTCTGGGACAATTAATATCGAAAGTTTAAAACAATTCACAACGAAAAACGCTCGAAAGGTTTGTCATAGCCAAGATTGTTAATCTTTTCAGCCAGCAATGTATGAATCTTTGGGTTCCGGAACGTCAGATAACAAAGTCAACAAAGAGTCCAATCAAGCTAGACGTTGAGCTCAAGAGACGAACCAGTCAGGCAAATAGAAGTATAACGATTTATAAGGATATCGACACGTCTTTGGCGAACCCGAACATTTTTTTTTAAATGAGCTACATCGTGGGTGAAACAAACCGACTAGCAAAACATACGTGACAAATTGCCAGCAGAAACATGCCGACCAACACGTCACCTTTGACAGATCTTGACATGCATGACCAGTAACCACGTCGAACGGGCGCTCCTCTACTCAAAAAGCGAACTCTTTTCCCTAGCATACAGCATTCGTGCAGCAATAATGTAAAACAAATAGGTTGGAAAGGCCAAAAATAAAAAAATAGAACGGCAAATGCACAAATGTGTTTAGAGCCGTAGGGTTTTAATCAGATAACGTTTTCGGCGACCAGGAGCACCGCATGAATTAAATTATGAATTGACGTCACAGACATGGTTTCCCGCTTACGCATCCAGCCGTTCTTCTCGGGGAGGGTAGACCAGACACGAGAGAGCGGCGGAAATCGAGCCTAGTTGGGATTCTTAACAATGTAATGTTTAGCTTGAATTATTTGTTTCAGTTATTTGCTCGGCCCCGCTAGCACTTGTGCTATAAACACTGCCGAGGGTAAATAAAGATTGCATTGCGCCGGAGAAAATTGGAAACGCCGTTTCCATTCTGAAAATAGGCTCGATTTCCGCCGCTCTCTCGTGTCTGGTCTGGTCTCCCGAACAGCGGCTGGTAATCGAGCCTATTCTGAAAACATATCAAATGTTTACCGTCCACACTGCCCCGGAGAGATTTGAAACAGCAACAATCGACCACCGGTTTTGAACAATTGCCCAGAGTATTTTGCCACGGACTCAGAATGTACAAGTACGGATAGAACCATGAAACTTTGTGGTCCGGCTTGATAAATTTGCATTTCATGATCACTGTTTAATTTTCCCACGAAAATAGGCAACGGAGCAGGGAGGGACGGAAGGTGCTAGTTACCCGGAAACCGTCAAAAGGACTTCCGTCTCTTGTCTACGGAAGGGGGAACGTGACCTTGTTATGATTAGCTGAACTTAGCTGTTGCCTGAAAAAAGAAAACTAAATCGAAAGATCCTGAAACGAACATAATGATGCAGTTTATTTATTGGTTTTATGAATCAAGCACCAGCTCAAGGATGTTCATAAAAGCTGTGATAGAAAATGTTCTTTGCTCAATTCGCATTCATTGTGTGTGGCATGTTATTCTGGTAAATGTAACCTCAAAACAGCTAAGCTACAGAATGTTCAATCACACGTGACTGGAAAGAAATTCAGTCCGTCAGTAATCCATGAGACTTGATGCACGCACTCTAAAATGTCGCGTAATCAAGGTCAAGTACAGTCTTTTTTGAACAGAAGACAGTTGACGAAGTTTGTAACCTAGATGGTAACATTGATTACTATATTATTCTAACATTTCTTGTTAAATGCTTCATTATCAACAAGCAACTGGCCACTCAAAATACTCCTTTGAAGATAAGTTCAATAATCAAACTAATAATGTTACATAAACTATCAAAGTTCATTTTTTGCCGGCTAAGTTTGGGCTTTTGCGGTTTCAGAGACAACAAGCCGTGAAGTAACCCTATGCCATCCCGCTACATTTTATATTTAGGCCATTTGCCACTGTATTAATTTTCGTCACGCCCAACTTAACCACATCTTCTCGCTAAGATAGTGTTGACTGAACAGGCATATTAGTACACTATTGATGAGTTAGGGAGTGAGTCACTGTTTGAGGTCATGATAATGATTGACTGAAATCTGAAGCAGCTAGCCTCCCAGAAAGACTATCAATTGGGTACGGCAACTGAAAAACTGCTGCAGTTACGTTATTCGAAAAGCTTGCTTGATGCAAACACGTCACATACATACATCCTTTATTTAATAAAGCAGGTTGAATAAATGGCAGCTAATGCTGATGTGGACCTGTCACGGTTTTCTTTGTCATGACCGGCTAGGTATCATTCCGTGTCTCTACCATTAAGCATGTGAAATAGCTTAAATATCACTTAAGAAATCACCTCACTTTTATTTAATTTAGAAAAAAAAAAAAGGAACTGATACCTTTGGAAAATAGTAAGCATACAAAACAGCAATAAAATACTTTGAAGTTGATGGATTTACCTGCTGCATGAAGCACTTTGATTCTGCTGAAAGCCACTTGATAAACGTTCTTTATTTTCCTCGGTCGATTTTTTGCACAAAGTGGAGTTATCTTGAGCTCCTCAGATATGAGACTCGTCTAATTTCTACTGCATAGCCAGTTCTTTATGGAGTGGCACTAAGTACATCTTCCGGGGAAGTAACGGTTGGGAATGTGTGGTGGATCAACTTCGGAATTTTACAGCTTCCTACATTTTTCATTGTTTTTATTTATACTCAGGTAATTTATTTAAAGGGAGTTTGGGAAGCCCACGACGACAAAAAAGCGAAAAGGTCCCACGTCACAGAAACCGTAAAACATTTCTTAGCCACCCTGTGAAAAACATATGGTAAAACTACCAAATTCGGCGTTTTCTGGTGAAATTAAGCTTTGAGGATGAATAATTAATGTTTCTAGTTGGAACTGCACGCTGTGTTTATATCTCCAGCAACTTCTTGGTGAGAAGGGCACAATGATCAATGGCTCCAGAAACTTCGATGAGAATATTTATAATTTTCAGTCGACGTAACGTTGTCCTCTGCATCTCCCTTGCTGTCAAGTTTCTAGTCGTTTATTCTTTCACTTTTCGTTTTGAAATAGCTAGTTTCATCCTTTTGTACTGTGAGATAAAGACAAACTAGCTCAAACTAACGAGAAACGGGAAACGGTCAACAAGTATTTTTAACGACTTGCAGCTCTAATTTGCATTTGAAGGTTCACGCTGAAGCGTATCCGCCGACACAGCGACGGACAGTATTTAATCCTCACGGTTAATGAAATAACCTATTAATTTATTTTGCTCAAGCCAAAAGAAACATCCACTTCTAACCGATGCAACGACCAAAAGGTAACCTTGAAGAGAAATTGTAGGGTTTTTTCCTATTCACATGACCATTTCATTTCAATTTATCGCCAGTGTAACGCTAGCGAGACCCGGCTGCGGGGGAGTAAATCATCAATAGTTTACTTTCGGTTATATAATACTCCTCCGCTCTCCAGCGTTTCCATGCTAGAATGATCTCCCAAACAATAAAGGAAGGAACTAAAACTCGTAAACCAACAACAAGTCAATATCGAACGCTTTAGAACGACACCAAAGAACATCGTATTTTGCCAGCGATTAATTAACGAGCGAAGTATCTTGAAATTTCGTCCGCTTTCGATGTTCGCAAGTCAGGGGCACCCAACGGATCGTTTCGGTAAATTATCTGTTCGGAAGGCCTTTAATCTCCTCTAATTTTCTTGAGATAATTCTCGCCTCGAACTTTCGTGATATGAGAAATTTAATGTATGTTGTTTTCGGATTGTTAAAAATGTCGTTTTGGGTACGGTAAAAAGGTTAGCTATCATTTTCGGAAAGGCGATAAGACCTAAGGTTTTCGGGAAATGAACAAAAGAGCCCTAATAAATTCGAGAATACTCAAAACCGAACAGATAAAATTTTTTTAGTGCAACCTAAAATTAACCTACGGAGCTTTTAAAGTACTCCAGATAGCCTGAAACAGCGTTTAAAAGCATTTGAGATGAGACGGTGGTTGGGTGCCCCTGGCAAGTTTTATTCTCAAGTCCATCACCTTTGGAGCGGAGTGTCTGCTATTCCATGTCGCGCAGAAAACAATAGTTTTATTCTCGTAGCAAGACAAAACAACTAACTTCACAAATATGTCAAAAAGCTAAGTCATGAAACAGTTATGCGAGGGTTGAAAAATATTGGCTTGTCTGAGAAAACTCGGAGACCAGATCATTGCCAACAGACATTCCAATCCTACAGTTGAAAGTCGGCTTTGTCAGTGAAAACCAAGTCAGAACGTCGTGTAAACCAATATCGGATAAGAATTCACAAAAATACATGTCGACCCGGCAGCTTCCGTCAACTGGTAAATCATTTCTGTGGGAAAGTTAAACCGGAAAGCACCTTTGTACTATTTCTGCGAACCGACTGACTGAAATGGTTTTGCTCAATCATATTATTTTAACAAGGAGAACAAGACATGAGTCGTGATGCTTTACTTTGGCGAATACGTTAAAGTTTTACGTTTATAATGTTAACATTTATATGTTATTAGCATGATCCAGTTAGAATTCAGTCGTCTGTTAGATCCTGCGCCTGACCGTAACAGAAACTAATATGACCCAAAACCGTCAACAAATAAATACTCCTACATATTGTGTATTAATTCTTCTGGTCTGATTCCTGATTTGCATCGGGGTTGGATGTGACAGTCAGTGGCCTCACCCTATCATGTCTCAGCGGGTACAAACCTCGTACTCATTGTACAATCAGTTAAGGAAACTATAGACCAAGACAGGTTGAAAAACAATTTGAGTCCAAAAGTTTTTCTGAATCATAAATATAATTTATTTTCTCTTTGCTTGGCTCAAATGATCACTTAACTGCTGCCACTTTAATCAAGTGTCCCGGCTTGGCGCCACTTGATACTGAGGGGGAAGCCATGTCAACCACTCGCCCGCATATCTGTTAGGGCATTTCTGGCATATTTGTTAGCTTATTTGCAATAAGGATGCAATGTTTGGTATTTGTGATATGAGAGTCTTTGAAATTAAAATAATAAAATAATAATGATAATAATAGTAATAATAATAATAATAATAATAATAATAATAATAATAATAAGAAGAAGAAGAAGAAGAAGAAGAAGAAGAATAGCAATATTTTTATTATTATTTTTTTTAAATTAATAGTAATACAAGCTTTATTAAAAACTTACAGAAATATTACACAAGCATTTCAGCTTAAAACTATTAAGTTGTTTCAATAAAAAGATAGAAAACGTTTTCCTTAAATGCTACTTATCGTAAAACAGTAAAAACATTAAATTACTGAATAATTTTTTTAAATGAAACTCGTATCCGTGAGATATGATAATAATTTCAAAAAAACTTAAAGAAACCTATTTAAAATTATTTTAAAATGCGTAGTCAAAACAATAAATGTTTTACTTTTTACATATTTTTACATTTTACTTTTTTATTTACGCACTATTTTAAGTTTCGCTTAGCTCACAGGTTACGCTAAGCGCCCTGTGTTGCTTTATTTTACTGTGCATACAGATAGTTTTACTGCATAATAAATAGAAAAGTACATTTGTCGCAAATTTGTTAGCTAATTTGTGATAGAATGCTGCGATAAGGCTAGTACTTTTTACAATGACTACAGAAATTCGCGCGCGCTCATGGGCTAAGTTTCATTGTCAGTGAGCAGACAGACAAATGAATTTATAATCTATGCGATATTGACGCGTCAAGCGAGAGCGGACAAATTGATGTCAGTTTTTCATGCGTATGTCCTGTTATTGACAATGAATTTCATCATAGCATTGTCAAAGTAGTCTGTGGCTATCGCCTCGTGGATCCACAGGTACTTTGCTAAGACGATATTCATGATCAGCAACAGGACAGATTTTTTTTTTTTTACATTTTATTGCTTTGCACAAACACAAGAAACTATACCACACACTACTGTCCTTAAAACTATGCTACTAACAATGCCAAGAGTAATTGAAGCGACTAAAAATACTTAATCTACATGTAACTTATATGACTGCAAGAATACTAATACTAATACTAACATACAAGGTTACAATACTGAGCCCAAGCACTAGAATTTTAAAAAAAATCTAAACATATATTCTAAGTGTTTTAATTTACATTATTTCCCTTGTCATTTAAATTCCACTTAGAATAAGAGTAATAAGAAAAAGGAGAGGAGGAACTTTATGTTTTAAAGTATTAAATAATCTTTTCGATTTTATACTTGTATTTTATTTTATTGATAAAATCAACGATCTGTAGTGGTGGTGAGTTATTTTGGAGCTTACATTTATAAATATAATAGCGCAAGAAGAGAAGAGTATAATTCAATTTCTTTGTTAGTGTGTCTGATGCAGAGGAGAGGCCAAAGAGGACGTCTTCAGCATTTAAAATAAAGTTAGAGCTATTATTTACATTAAACCATTGTAATACTTCTTGAGTAAAGGATTTTGTGAACTGGCACCCAATAAAGGTGTGATCTATGGAGTCTGATTCTCCGCAATAAACGCAATGACTATCTGGTTTGATGTTAAATCGGAACAATTCCTTCTTTGTGACAACAACTCTGTGAATGAATTTAAAGTGGAATTCTCTTAACTTGTTTTCCTTGCATACTTTTCGAACCGACCTAAATATCTTTTTCCAGTTTGTTCAGTGTCTTCTGTAATAGTTCTATTCCATCGTCTTGGGCCTGAATGCTGATCATTATATCTACGATGAATAATTAGCCAATAGAAGTCTTTTGACTTTGCCTTGAGCAAATTTATATTTACATTTTCAGCTAGACAGAAAGATTCCAGATCCTCATGAATAACACCTTTAGATCCTGAATCCTTGGATTTTGCTTTTGCCAAGAGGTGACCTGGAATAGCGGAAATAACTTGGAAATAATGCAGGAAGGAAATTTTCTTCAACGAATATTTGCGCTGAAAGACAGGAAAGGGCAGGACTTGCCCATTTTCATCGAAAAGATCTTCAATTCTTTTAATTCCTTTCATAAACCATTCCTTCCAGAAAAACGTTTTACCATCGATACGAATTTCCTTATTGTTAAATAAGATTGTATCTCCCACATCACATCCGTAAAGAGTCTTCAGTTCATGAAAGTACAGGAGGATGTCCCTGTAAAATAGGGGCATATTTTGGAAGTCTTTTACGTGATAATTACACGTCAACAGAAATCGAAGTCCTCCATAAGATTTTAGGAAATGGTCTGAAGCAAATTTCCAATTTGATTGGCCATTTTTTAACAGTCTTGGAATCCATGCTAACCTTAACCCTTTTATCATTGTTTCAATGTCTGTCATATGCAGCCCACTGTTATCATAATCCTGGTATAATCCCTTCTCTTGACGTTGCCGGCAATATCGTTTGGTACATTGATATTTGAAGCTGAATATATCAAAGATGATACCCCAAGCGTCTTGATTATCATGGTTTTACCAAACAGTGTTAAGTCTCGTGATCTCCATATATCTAACTTTGCTTGCAGTTTATTTATCTTTAGGTCGAAATTCATTTCATTGTTTCCTTTCTCATCGTAGGAAAAGTAAATGCCCAAAATTCTTGTTGGGCTACTGACCCATTTTAAATGTAACGGCTTGTCCTTATTATTCGCCCATTTCCCTAGCCACATAGCTTTAGTTTTCTTTATATTTAACTTGAGACCAGAGATTGCACCAAAATCTGCTGCAATTTGCAGTCCTTTTTCAACAGAAGACAGATCGGCACAAAAAAGGTTGGTGTCATCAGCAAATTGACTGACTTTAATTTCCTTTTCAAACACAGAAATTCCCTTGAAATCAATACTTTGACGAATTTTGTTAGACATTAGTTCTGCAGTTAGAATGAACAAATATGGTGAAAGTGGACATCCTTGCCTCACTCCGGCAGATGGTTTAAACCAATTTGTTGCGAAACCATTGTTTAGCACTGTACTCTCTACTTTCATGTAAAGTACCTTTATCCATGTTCTTAAGCAATCACCGAAGTTATACATCTTTAATACATTGCTTATGCATGACCATTCTAAAGTATCAAAAGCTTTTTGAAAATCAAGTGATAGTAAAATACCAGAGCAATTGAGTTTCTTAGTTTGCTCCATTATGTCACTAATTAGCCTAATATTTTCACCGATGTATTCCAAAACCTGTTTGATATGGGTGAATCAAGAATGACAACAATGGTTCAATTCGTTTTGCTATAGCTTTAGAAGCAATCTTACAGTCAACATTCAGCAGAGTTAATGGTCTCCAATTTTCTAGTTTTAGTAAAGAAGAGTCTTCTTTTGGTATCAAACCGTATGACACCTCTACGTTGTGAGATTGATAACTCTCCATTTTCACTGTAAAAACTGACTAGTTA
>JAHPZR010021820.1:5000-27500 GCA_019787425.1 Platygyra sinensis
ATGTACATAATTTATTTATAGCACAACATACTGTGTGTAAAATGTGTCGCTTACCTGTCTATATGAGGTCAGCAATAAACAAATTGTGTATTAAAAGAAAGATTAGCGATATAAAATTTAGAATAGAAAAAAATTTAGGCTAGACATCCGTGACGTTTTGGCGTGATTACATAGTCATCTACCGTTTTTTAGGCGGGAAAGCAGATAAAACAATAGGCTTCTACGAAACTCCAAAGAACCTTACAACGAAAAACATATATACACGTCGGCCACTGAACAAAATCTTTCCTTTTCAAACTTGAATGAATTCTAGCATCATTCGCTACATTCAATATATAAAGTTCGACCACAGTGACACGTCCACAGCTACGTTGATACAACATGTAAGCGAGATGCAAAATTTATGCGCCTTCCGGCGAGTTGAGTTGAAGTGCTTAGTACATCTTAGTTTTAAGCATGAATATTACTAGAAAGAGAAACACAGAAACCTAGTCAAACCCAGCAGTAATACGCCTTATACATAGTTACTTTAGAAACAAAATCTTACCGTGTGTGCTTGCTTTGTCCACTGATGCCGTGATGACTGACCTCTTGCTGTCTTGCGTGCTTTCAGTTTGGGTATGAATGAGTTTATGGCGCAGAAATCGAGATCGAAAAAGTTTTCTTCATCAACAGGGGTAGCTTTTGGGGGAAACAAAGGCATATGAGACGATGATCTAAACGAGTGGATGGTCAAAGAAAGTTACACGTGATGTTTGGCTTACCTTTGAAAACTCAATCAAGTCTTTGGCTTCTAAAACGCATTTTCACGCAGAAAATGAACGCGTTTCTAGGTTGACTGTTTTCTTCAGCTGCAATGTCGTCTCTCCCAATAATATTTATGCTAATAACTTTTCTGAAAACTTAATCGAATAAGTTGAATCTCTGACTCAGTTAACCGAACACGATCGTTCACCGACTGGAGAGTGAATCATTTAGTTTGAATGCATGAAGTGATCACGTGCGTTATCAAAAATTGACATGTATAACGAAGCAGGAAATTCCAGAGATAGTGCGACAATCTTGTAGTTTTTACTGGATCTCACGTCCATTATATGCTATGAAAAGTTTCACAGTTCTAGTCTGATCCGTTTGTTGTAGAGCAAGAGCAAGAGCTAGCCTGGTGACAGGCTCCCGGCAAGGACGGAAAGAAATTTCGCAAGCAAAGCTGGCAGAGAAGCGCGAAATCGGACGAGAGTCTGTTTGCAAGCTACACAAGAGCGCGGTTACAATTACTCAGGATCACTATTTGTAGGCAGTTACATAGAGGTCACATGGAAGGCTCTCGGCCAATGAAGAGAAATAATGCATAGAATTATAATTACAGCTATGTCATAAGTAAGGAACTTTTTACCGCCTCCTAAAGACTTTGGTCAAATCCGTATGGTTATAACGTATTTGGCTGAACTTTCTGTAAGCGTCTGTGGTTTTTCAAGTTGCTGCAAGGAGTCACTGAGAGGAGCTTGGAGGGTCAATTTATTTACTTATGTCATTTTGCTCCTTATAGTTACACTCATTCCGCAACTTATGTCGTCGGTCACTCAAACTTATCTTAAAAGTTGGAATTCTTCTAACTAAAAGATGGTTAAAATGACCTCTCAGTTAAGGTAACTTCAACTGTTTCATTTAGTTGGAATTTTCGCCTTTTTAGAATGGCTAATACGACTATTAACATTAGTTACGACTATTTCGAATAGTTATTTTAACTAGTCAGTTTTTACAGTGTCGAAACGCGCGTTCCCATAGCCTTCTTTTCCAGCGAAGTAGGTGATTCCTGGTCCACACTAGAACTGTCAGACTATTCCTCCCAATGCAACTCGCTGTCATTTTGTTTTTCTTTTAAATCTTCCTTTGAAACGATGATGCCAGTTAAAAATAAAGTCTGTGCTCGTGATTGTTCACTGACTGGTTCCTGCAAGGGTCTAAATTCGCGATACACTCAAATTAAAAATAGAAACGGTCTGTGGAAACGCCGTGACAAGAATGTGGGTTAGCTGCACGCTCCTTCTAGTGATGGACTCCTGAAAATACCCATAATTAAAATAGCATGACCACCCGCTCCCTTTAAGACCTGAACGCGTAAGCCGAACAAATAATCCCAGGGCTCATTTGGGGGATTTTGTGTAAATAAAACAAAATTCGTGATCCTTGTTTTTTTTCAAGAATGTAGAATCCATTAGAATCCACGATCGTGGATACAACCTCTCTTTTCTCAAAAGAGAAATCCAACGAGTTCACGCAATCACACGCAATGAAACACTCAAACCCAGTCAGACTACCACAAACCAACCCAGTCGCGTTCCGCTTGTTGACTCCTTGTTATCACATACAATCCTGCCCTTCGTTCCATATCTAATATCATACAAAGACACTTTAAAATCCTTTTGTCTTCCCCACGATGCAGCAACGTCTTTCAAACCACACCCCTTGTCGCTTTAGACGTACCGACAACCTTAGTGACATTTTAGTTAGATCCAAATTACGGACTGATAAACAAACAAACGTCGCCAAAGGATCCTTTCGATGCGACAAAAATTGCATCACCTGCCGCTATATCACCGACAGCCGTTTAAATTATACCTTTTCTGCCACTGGGGAAATGAGAACCATTCATGATCGTATCGACTGCAACTCTATAAATCTCATTTACATGATACATTGTCTACGTTGCCACAAACAGTACATAGGTGAAACGAAAAGACGACTTAAAGACCGCTTTAATGAACACCGACGACCAGTAGACAGACCCATCCCTTCCAACAGACCCACTGCAGTTTCAGACCACTTTCTTTCCGACAATCATTCACCTAACGACATAGAACTGATACCACTAGAACTTATACATTCATCTCCTGACGCGTTACGCGAAGCCAGGGAAGCGTACCTTATCGAAAGGGGTCAAACTCTTGAACCCAAAGGTATGAACAAACCAGAAGAAATTTAATCTAATGGTTAACCCACTTGTACCTTACGTATTATATTCCATTTTGTCATTCATTAGCTTGTTCAACGGTTTAGTTTTTATTGATTTCTATTTTTTGCTATCTTGTTATTTGTTAGTCACTTCAACGGTCCGCTTTTTATTGTAATATTATATAGGACGTCTTTTCTCAGTTATTAACATTCCCTGAAGAAGTCAGGCCGTGCCGGACGAAATATTGGAAAATACAAAACAGTTAACCCCAACCGTACGGTCAGCCTTTCTGTTTTCAGTTTCTTCAAGAATCCATTAGGTTCAGAGAAAATTAAGTTCAGTGTTCTAAAGGGAAGAAAGCCTGGAATCGACGTTACAACTGAAGAGTTCTCTTAAGACGCACACGTAACAAAAGGGAAGGATCAGACCCGGGAGAGGGGGGGGGGGGGGCACTTCCATATAAAAAGGACGGGCAATCTTCGTCGGATATTTCAAAAAGAACCCCTCAGAAGTACCGATATTTGTTTTGTGGGTGTGTCTTGAATTTTTTCGCCTTTAAGAAGTGTTAAGACTGGGTGCCAATTCTAAAACAAAACATCTCCTGTCATACTTTTTCCGCCCTCTGATATCCTTAAGGGTTCCACAAAAAATCCCAATGAGGACCTTTTAAGGCTATACACCCTACGAGCTACCAAAACTGCTTCTTTTTAATCGCTGAAAGGTACGACGAGAATCCCCGTTCTATGCTTTTATCTATATCCTATCCCAGATTAAAGTGCCTGGCACATACCCATATGGCTTTAGGAGTACCTTCCCCCTTCCCCCCGAGGGGGCTTAGGGAGGATATGAATGAAGCATGTACGCTGTCCTCTCAACAGAAGGATGTTTGAAAACTAGAGCAAAGGCACGTGCTTCTGATACACCGCTGATCAAACGACGAAAATGGCTTCAACCTTTTGTAAACACTGTTTTCTTTGCACTTTTGTACTATGAATTATAGTCCAGGATGCCGCGATATATTTTTTGTTTGTTTGTTTGTTTCTTTTGTTTCTATTGTTTCCATTGTTTCTTCAAGAACTGAAAGAATCGACCAACACCAAAAAGCTCATGGAACACAGGTTTATCGACCCAAACATCTTCAAAGTAAAGTTGTCGCTTCTAGATAAACAGAGAGGGCGTCTACTGCTTTTGATCGCAATCACGTGACCACGTTCAATCACCTGCATGCAGAGAAGAGAAGATATCAGGTCTCTATTTAAAACAATTAGAGAGTTTTAATATGACCCTTATTTAGCAAATACATATTGTAATCACATTTAACATCGAACTACAACTATGACTGGTTATACCACTGAATTAGTCACACATTCTTACTCTTCGGCCATTTCAACTTGAGTGAAAATAATCAACAAACTGCGATTACAAACATAACAAGAACGAACAGTTTGACATACATTGTAAAATCAAGGAAACCTTGTTGATTAAAGATTTAAAACCAGCGCTTAATGAAAATGTTGGCAGTGAGAAATTTCTTCTCAAGTACCCATAGATTTTTTTTCCAGCAGATTTAACGTCTGTTTATTGCCATTCACTGTTTCATCGTCATTACTTTCCTTATTTGGTTTTAGTCGTCGTGTTTAAAGTGGTACTATGACGAAAATCACATGTTTCCTATTGAAGCCATTTTAAAACATAAACAAGTAGTCTGTATGAGAAGAAAAATGCCGTTTACTTTTTTCAAATATCTCTTTTCGTTCCAGAGATATTCAAGTTTTTAAAATATGCAAATTAGCCAAGTGATGACGTCATATACTCAACCAAATTTTGATCAAATATGATGAAAAAAGATATCTCGGCCAATTTTTAACAGAAATGTTTGATTCTTGACAGTAAGGTTCTATTAAAGGTGCAACACAATATGAGCTTAAAAGTTTTGTTACCATGGCAACATACTGGGTTCCAGACCTCCCCAATATTAAAGACATTTCTGGCCTCCTTCAGCGTTCTGTTTTTATATTTGCAAATGGTGCCTCGTATGTACGATCCAGCAGGCATAAAAATATGTTAGCTACAATTTGTGGCCCTGTTTAGCGTTTTTCGAGCTGAAAATCACTAACATATTGAATTTAAGCGGGTGGGGACTGGGACAGAGTGAGTTGCCATGGGAACATAATTTTTATAGCCGCGGGTGTGTTTCCTATAGAACAATTAGCCTGCCAAGTTTCAATAATCTGTGTTGCAAATTGGCCAAGATAGCTCTGTTTATGTACTTGAAATAATATTGGGTTGAGTGAATGACATCATCAGTCATCTCATTTGCATATTTTGCACATTTTTCAAACTTAAATATCTCCGGAACTAATGCAGATATTTGCAAACCGTAAACGGCGTTTTGATTCTTTCGTGGAAATCTATGTGATACACCTAAAATATGAAGGGGTAAAAATTTGATCATAGTACCACTTTAAATTTAATTGTAGTTTAGGTAATCGATATACTTCTGAAGATATATCTTGGAGCATACGAAACGTTAAGATCAGAAATGAAAGATTTTACAACATTCGTTGTCTCGTTATGTTTATAACCGCAGTTTGTTTGTTATTTTTTGTCATACATGCAAAGTATAATAGTAATCTAAAAACTGCCGAAAGAATTCCATTCCTATAAAAATGGCCATGATCCCTGTCTAAACAGGAAATGTTTGGTGATCAAACGCTGTTTTAGTCTCCTTCAAAGCCGTTATTAGGGTCGTCACGTAACGATCCTCCCCACTAACGGCTGCTCACTCGAGCTCTGCATTCCTTTCCCTCAAATTGACCAATAAGGCGCAGGCTTCCATTTTGGAAACCTGGTCCTAGTCCCTCTCGTTACTTAAAAACAAACATGGCGGATCTCTTCTCTGCTTTTTTAGAAGTGTGCAAGAAATTTGAGTTTAGCGACTTAAATAAGACTCAGAAGAAAGTATTAACCCAGGTAGTGCTCAAGAAAAAAGATATATTTGTTAGTTTACCTACTGGCTTCGGTAAATCTGTCATTGTTCAAGCTCTACCTATAGTTTCCGATTCCTATACTGGCAAGTCTGGCCATATTGCGATTGTTGTTCCGCCTTCGCTTTCACTGATTAGTGCGAACGCTTACGATATATAGGTATATCCTCTATAAGTTTAAGCGACGTAAATACACAGGAAGAATTTCATCCCGTTGAGAGTGATTGTTATTCGGCAGTTTGTATCACTATTCAATAACTTTTTTGGAGTTAAATCCATTGTAGACACCCTCCCATTCATCAGTTCGCGCGATTTTAATTTTTGCACGTGCTACTACTGTCATTCCGGTCTTGCTTTCTCTTAGGCGGCAAATGTAACGAGAAATATGATTGGTGCAGCTGCTAACGGTTACATGCATGTTATTGGTTCTCAGTAACAAAGGGAAAGGAAAGCAGAGCTCGAGTGAGCAGCCGTTAGTGGGGAGGATCGTTGCGTGACGACCCTAATAACGGCTATGAAGGAGCCTAACGCTGTTTAGTAACTAAACAATTTTCCCGCTCGCACACCTTGTTTGATCGTTTTTGACCTTGTTTGATAAATCTGAAAGACGACAAACATTTCATCAATCATTGTAACACATTTTGTTTGCTTGGACGGTGATCACTCAGGACAACATCAACATGTTTGGTCACCAAACATTGTTTGATCGCCAAACCGTTTTCCCGTTTGGACAGGGCTTAAGGGTTAATTCCTTGTAACGAAAAGAACAACATCATTTCAATGATTGCTCACGCTAGAATAGCTTCAAACAAGAGAAAGTTTCTCTTGATTTGAAAGCTTATTATTCTCTAGTAAGTCTGCATTCGAGCCAGGCAGCAACTTATAGCGGTTTCCGCAGCATGAAGTGACTACGAGTATTTCCACTCACCCCTGGATGGGATGCTAGTCCATCGCAGGGTTACCACCCAGCAATAAACTCGCCCGGTACCCATCTGTACAGAGGGTGGAGTCTGGCACTGCGAGAGTAAAATGTCTGCTCAAGAACAAAACACAATGTCCCCGGCCAGCGCTCGAACCCAGACCACTTCATACGGAGACGAGCGCACTAACCATTGGGCCACAGCGCCTTCACTTATTCTCTAGTGATATAACATAATTACATAATAGCCTGTGAACAGGATCCTGATTGGGGTATAGGTCGAAAAATATCGGCAAGCGCGAATAAAAAAATCGGTGAGCGAAGCAGGTCGATGGTGGGCGAGCGAAGTAAACCGAGCGTGGCCGGTTAATTTTTCCTCCCCAAACTGCCCTCCGTTAAACATTTTCTTTTTCTTGTCCAATAAACCAATCAGTGTCCTGTTTACTAGCTAAACTGTTACAAGGAAATCGACAACGGGAACACACAATTAAGCTTCTAAAATACAAACACAAAATATAACTCGGAACTACAAGCGAAAACTACAACGAATAAATCCGTTACTATAATAATAGAACGTTTAATACGCAATGATATATGAACTCACTACTTTTCTGCAATGTCACGAAGACTTGTACTCCACGCATGGGCGTGGAATTTCAACAAATATGTTCATTAAGAACTTCAACTAAACCTGATCGATATGAAGCTTTAGAATACGTATACAAAATAGGTAAAAGTATATACACCCTACACTTGCCTAGAAGTCTTTTTCACTTACTAAATGTTCCGTTATATGTGGCAATAAACTGATCAGTCACTGTTGCGAAGCGCTCATTTCATCTTGATCTTGTTTTCCATTCCTGTTCAGTCTCAAACTCTATTTTTTCATCTACTGCTTTAGTACGGGCTGATCAGTATTTCAAATGGCTTTGCAAAGTCGACTTAACACAGTTTGTGTTTTCGATGTTCCTGATGTTATACCTCCCAGGTCAAATGAGTGCAACATTTCAAGGATCTTCTAAATTTAGTTTCACAGCACGCAGATTGCTGAGAGCAGTTTACTGGAGAAGCATGTGATGGCCACATTGAAACATTGTAAAGCCGTGCTTAGGTAACTTATTTGCCATTGCCGGTTAAGAAGGTTTTTAACTAGAATCTGTTGATCTAACAAACGGGTTTCGTTCAACGCAAACCTTTAATTTGTTCAAATCAGTAATAGACCTCAAGTCAATTAAAAGGAAAGGGTACAAAAAATGTTCTTATTGATTTTCTCCAAATTCTATAGTGACGTCATCACCGATGAGTACAAACGGAGCCCAGTACTTCACGGCACAAAACTTCTCTGATTCTCGGAAACATTTCATAGCCAAGTTGAGAGCCAGACTAGCTCTTTGTCCACGTGCCAAATGTTCATAGAAGCTTTTCATAAATTCCACAGTGGCTTCGTCGTCAACTGCCCAGAGTGACACCAGCACAGAACGAGCACCAGCTCCCAGAAAAGCCCTACCAATACCGACCACACCCTCAGGTGTAATCTTTCCTTGAGCACTGTGACAAAAACTGAGTACAACAAGTCTCGCTCGCAACTGAACAGCTTGTACATCTGACATTCTTAACATGTAGTCATTCATTCTGGGGGTCTTGGATGTCCCTGCAATATTTGGGGCCAAAAGAATTGCGCCAGCGTCTATGTCACTATTTGCTGCAATGTGTACCAAGGCAACTGAGCCTACCATTTTAAGCACCTCATCTTTAGTTGCTTCTGCTCCTGTAAGCGGCGTGGTGTGAAGAATATCGCCTATCATCTTTACTTCCTTCCTGGCCCCTGGCAAACTGTTTAATCTGCGATGCTTTGGTCTGGCTTTCTGCAAACATGGATCTCCCACGAGAAGCGCTCCACCCTTACAGTGGTAGCCCACAGGACAACTTGTGATCAATTGTAAACTTGTAAGCGAAGGAAGAATGCGGATCCTTGTAGATTCGCTCAGATACTTGGAAGCCTCATCCACACACGCAGCATAAGGGGCCAAGCACAGTGGGCCATCCGGGACAATGATTAATTCATCGCCTTTGAGAAGGTGTGCAATTGGGCCAATTACAGAATCGAACAAGTCGCGCAGAGAATTATTTGTAGAATCCGCCGTGTTCTGACAAAATTCTTCATTGAGCGGTGCATCACCTACTCGGTCATTCATGGAACGATTCTCGCATTTAACATCGACACCAACACCAATATCTTTGAAGACATTTTTCATTAGGGAGGAAACATCTCCTATGGTCTTTTTTTCAAAATAGACATCAGCACCTTTAAGTACCCATAAATTGATTGTGTTACCTTTCAGTGCGATAAAAACTGTTGGCGTGGTAATCTCACTTAATATGTCAGCCGCTGTTGCTTTGGATTCCAGTGACTTAGACGCTGGTGATTCAAAGCCATAGTGCGTTTTCATCAGATCCATCAAGGCCTGTGCTCTTCCTTGTTCAGCAACGCGTAAAGCTTCCTCGGGCATTTCAAGACGTAGTAGAATATTCCACAGGGCAGTGTAAGAATGCTGACATACGTTGCGGAAGCTTATTTTCCACGTATCTTCAGACTGAAGAAGACTTCTTACCTCATTGTTGACATCAACACTCAATCGATAACAATTAAGGGCTTCATGTAAATCACCCGATAATTCGAAATCATTACCTAGACAATACCATGCGTGCCCTTCTTCTTTTTTCTGTTCGAGTTCTCTTGCAATGGTCAGAGCTTGTTTGTGATAATCTATAGCCTGTTTTAAATCACCCAGACCCTGGTAGGCGTTGCCAAGATTTCCGTTAGCAATTCCTTCTCCATCTCTCTGTGCCAGTTCCTTTGCAATACTTAGAGCTTTTTGGTTGTACTCTATGGCCTTATCGAAATCACCCAGACCCTGGTAGGCGTTGCCAAGACTTCCATAAGCACTTCCTTCTCCATCTCTTTTTCCCAGTTCCTTTGCAATAGTCAAAGAATGGTTGTGGTAAGCTATGGCCTGTTTGAAATCACCCAGACCCTGGTAGGCGTTGCCAAGATTTCCATAAGCACATCTTTCTCCATCTCTCTGTTCCAGTTCCTTTGCAATACTCAGAGCTTGTTTGTGGTAATCTATGGCCTGTTTGAAATCACCGAGATTATCGTAGGCCACGCCAAGATTTCCATAAGCAAGTCCTTCTCCATCTCTCCGTCCCAGTTCCTTTGATATACTTAGAGCTTGCTTGTGGTAAGCTATAGCCTGTTTGAAATCACCCAGACTATCGTAGGCGACTCCAAGATTTCCAAAAGCGCGCCCTTCTCCATCTCTTTGTCCCAGATCCACTGCAATTCTTAGAGCTTGATTCTGGTATTCTATGACCCGTTTGAAGTCACCCAGACCCTGGTAGGCGTTGCCAAGATTTCCATAAGCACTTCCTTCTTTATCTCTTTGTCTCAGTTCCTTTGCAATACTTAAAGCCACTTTATGATTTTCTATGGCCTGTTTGAAATCACCCAGACCCTGGTAGGCGTTGCCAAGATTTCCATAAGCACTTCCTTCTCCATCTCTCTGTCCAAGCTCTTTTGCAATACTCAGAGCTTGCTTGTGGTAATCTACGGCCTGTTTGAAATCACCCAGGTTATCGTAGGCGATGCCAAGATTTTCAAAAGCACGTCCTTCTTCATCTCTCTGTATTAGTTCCTTTGCAATACTCAGAGCTTCTTTGTGGTAATGTATGGCCTGTTTGAAATCACCCAGGTTGTCGTAGGCGACGCCAAGATTTTCAAAAGCACGTCCTTCTTCATCTCTCTGTCCTAGTTCCTTTGCAATACTCAGAGCTTCTTTGTGGTAGTGTATGGCCTGTTTGAAATCACCAAGATTGTTGTGTGCGATACCAAGAGTGCAATAGGCACGTCCTTCTGCTGCCTTATCGCCTGATTGCTTTGCAATGTTAAGATCTTGCACGTAGTGTTGTAAATTTCTTTTTATCATTCTTTTATACACGTATTAATCTGGTCAAGTTGCTTTCCTTCTTCAAAGTAAGCCTACGAAACACCAAAAAAGACAACAAGAAAGTCTATTAGGCTAATAAGATCAAAGACTGAGATTACATGTATGTGTGACCATCTGTTCCCCTCTGATTAAGGAATCGGTTGGAGAAAACATGTTTGATGCAGCAGAAACGTTGTGTGCTTTTGTATTTTAACAGCCAACAGTAACCTCTGCATTTTAAGGCAATTGTTTTTTCTTTTAATCCCTTATTGTGGAGTTTCTTGTGATAAAGGTCCATTTAAATTGTTGAGTTACGAGACAATGCATTGAGTCGCAGTGTCTCGTGTATTTTGACAGTTGTGAAAAAGAAGCTAAAAGGGCATTACGTCAGCTAACCAGTCATTATGAAAGCTAACCTGACTTAGGGCCTGATTACATGAGCCGGGCTGGTGTCAGTTTGCCGGGATCTCGGCACGTTTGTTAAACGCAACAAAAATCAACTTCGCGATTACACGACAACCGGGCCAGCCCGGTTAGCCGAGATCTCGGTATTGCGGTGCCGGGATCCCGGCTAACCGGGCTGAGATTTTTCCATGTAATCGCGTTTGCCGGGCCAGTCCGGCTTATTAAGCCAATGAGAGTACAAAATCAAACTCGCTCCGGTTTCCCACAGTTCATCGCATCAGCCATCAACCGATCAACCGGGCTGGCTCGCCTCATGTAATACCGGCTTGAAAGTCATCTCGGTACACCGAAGCAGCCCGGCTCATGTAATCAGGCCCTTATGATGTGTTCAGAAGGTTAAACTGTTTTATGAAGTATCAAGAAAGCTTTATGAAGTGTAAGCTGATGTGATGTTTTGTTTTAGTGATGTGATGTTTTAATTTCAACAGTGTTACGTTAATTAAAATTTAAAGCTACGCCAGGATAGAGTCAAAGAAGTAAGTTTTAGTTTGTAGTTGTTTAATTACATGTACGTTTAGTTACCGATTGATTTGTATTCTCGCAAGGCCGCGTGCAAGCACAATTTGTTTTTGTGTCTTCGATCGAACTAAATCGTTCACAACTGACAACACGGTTTTCAAGTTGGTAGACAAGACTACCGGAAAGTCGTAAGACTTCGTATAAGGAATCTTTCCAAGCGATGTTTTTTTAACGGGTGTTGTCACGTAACTTAATCAGCGGAGGCGAGCGGTGGGGGGGGGGGATTCGACAAATAAAAATTAGCAGCAGAAATTGGTTGTTCACTCCCCGGGTGTGAAAAAGCCCACTTGTCTTCAGGTTCAAGGCAATATCAGGGCTAGGTGACAAATTTTGTTTTCTAAGATATAAAACTGTGATCTTGAATATCTAATGACTTTGTCTTCCTTCTGCCTTGTAAGATAATTTATCTCGGAGAAACTGCATCCAAGAGTGTTGGAATTCTGACGACAAATCTCCAAGGTTGGCCCAGGGTTGATAGTCACATCGCAGTGGACTGTGAGGTCCATAATAAAGAGACTACATGGAAGAGCTAAACACAAATATCCACGCTTCGAGTAACTCTGAGCTGACCACCTAACAACGAATTTAGACGGCAAAACACTCCGGTGGAGGCTTACTTGGATTTTATCGCCTCCAGATTGTACTTGGAGAGGTTGGATAACCCAACAGCTTGTATAGAGTAGCTTGCGATAACTGTTGAGGTAAAAATAAAAAATAGCGCAGAGAGCATCGCCCAGGCAGCCATGACGGCGCTCAATACGCTAAAAAGGAAGTCGGCTTACCGAGCGATATGGACAACAACAGTCACATGCTATCAATTATCGAACAGAAGATGTGCTTTGACGACAGGAAAGTCTACTCAAGAGATCTGGAGAAAGCGAAACGCTTGCTTGTTGAGCCTAATGACTCGGATGACCACAGAAATAAAGTCCAAAATGAGAGCGACGCCCAACGGAGCATCCATCATGTAGCAACAGGAAATAACGATGAAACCAATGGTGTCGGTAACAAATACTGGATTTGCAAAACTTAGACGCTCTGCACAGATGAATGTCAGTAAGTTTTGGCCCTAAATCATGAGAATCGCCTCAAGATTGTGCAAGATAATCATGCCCGTTACACGGTTGTCTAAAGAGAGTTGGAAGAGAACACAAGCTGTCTACCTGCAGTCCACGAAAGCAGCGTACAGAAAAAGAGAACGGTGTGCAGTGGAGCCAATACCACCAACCCTCTTACACACGAAGCTTGAAGTCAATGTTAGAGCAAACATTGCATCTATAACCAAGAAATCGGCAGCTCTACTGCCAGTTTAGAGCTGCCAGTTATCTCCGCAAGCAGTTAAGGCCGAGATGGTTTGTACAAGCACAGAAACATCCTGCTAGATTCAGGAGCGCAAATCAGCTTAATATTCATTGAATCCGCGGAAAACCTGCGTCTCCATAATAATAACAAAAGTCGGTGGAGAGGAAGAATAGAGAACAACAAAGGTGCAAAGTTCAAGTCACATCGTTAGAGAACCGGAGAACATTTTCCGTCAAGGCGATCGGTATCCCCTGTACCAGCGACGATATAGTAGATGTCAAGACGAAGGATATCGCCGAAGTGTCAAGTTTGAGGATGGATAATGTTTACCATGGTAAAGGGCCAGTCGACCTACTCTTTGGAATTGACCCCGCTCGCATGCACACAAGTGAAACGAGACAGGTCGGACACCTGGTAACAAGACTGTAAAGCAGTAATCGTCACGCCATTGCATTTGCCTTTAATTTATGGGTTTTGAACTCCAGAAAATGTCTTGTTGTTAGATAAGTGAAACTATTGCAATTGTTTTAGGATTAGCACTTTCTTTTGCAGACGACTGGTTTTAAAAATTGCGTTCTTATCTAAGACCATCAGATCAGTTTCTCTGAATAAACTTCAGTCTGAAACGCACTGTCTTAAACAGGAAAATATTGTCACATAGAAACAAGTCGCTCTTGAAAACAGTCAGTCAATAGAAACACTGTGCGTATCAAATGAGTTGAATATCGCTGAACATTTCTCTGTGACATACATTTACAGACTAAATTAATCCAGTTCTCCAGGGAGGTAAGCTATCATTCTATCGATATCCCGCAAAATATTGAGCTGTCATCTTTATAATTATATTAATAACTTTGAGGTAGAAGCACACAATTTTAAGTTTGCAATATATGTTTCGGATGGACAACATCCATCTTCAGTTGCAAATGCAATTAAACCGCTACTCGGTGTGATATAAAAAAGAGCTAAATAGAATGTATGAATACTAAAAGCGAGGCACTAGAAAATACATTGATAGAAAAACAATGGGTATTTTAACACTGGAAAATTTAAAATGAAAGTGTTAAATTAACATGATTAACTTGCTTATTTTATGAGGGGTTTTCCCACCCGCTGTGTAAGGCCTCCTTAATTTTCAGTTGAAAAGATGTGGAGGCGGTGTCAACCCTAACACGAACGCTGGTGGACAAGACATTCAAATTAATAATACCTGGATCGGCTTTGACAACAACATCAAGGAGCTTACCAACATTCTGGGAAATAATCAGTTTCCATCCAGTCTTGTGAACAGAACTGTCAAACATTACCTTAGCAATTTCTTTGCCTCCACTTTCCGCACTTTCGCAGCAACTAGCTCTAATGAAAGTCGCCACGCACTATTACAAATTACTCTTACTAGTCTGCTACTAGTTCGCAAATTTGGAATGATATCAATGTGCTTACTGCTGTTCGTCTAAGATGGCGTTTTCACATTGTTCAGTTGTGACGATGTAACTCAATTGTTTAAAGTGCCACTGCGACGAAATTTTTGAATTCATTGTTTTTGCATTTTATGAATCTTTACGTGGTTACTTACTCACCTGTTCAAGCCGTTTTGTCCAACAAGCGCGGGAAGATGGTTTTGTTTATGGTTTTTCCCGAAAATTTTTCATCCGCCATTATTAAATCATGTTCCTGCAACCCCATAAGGCTTTGCTTTTTTTGTGACGTCATACTCTTAACCAACTAGGCGCACATGGCGGAATTTTGTTTATAACATTTCTATGTAGTTCGCGGTTACTGGTTTCGCAACGTAAATCTAGCGCTCTATTCGAATCGAATCATGCCCGATCGTTGTGTAGTACACGGATGCAGCAATAGATTAAATATGAATGCAGGTATTTCTGCTCAAAATGAGTCCTACAATAACAAGTGAGCAAGAGAAGTGGTTGAGATTCGTGCACACTCACCGCGCAAACTTCAATCCGAGCGGAAAGTTTGTGGCGGGTGTATTCAGTCCATTTTGCGAAGGAATGTTTTTCAAGAGCGTTTAATATGGACGGCTGTCGTCGTCGGCCTATTCCTGGCTCAATCCCTACGATATAAAAGATCGAGCCAGGGAAACTAACCTCCAAACGACAACACGGCAAGGTAAGTCCTGTTTAATTTTACCTAAGCTTCAGTATTGTGTCAGCCATGAAATTTTCTTTTCCGTAGAAGCATCCTATATGTTTAGCCCTAGACATCTCTGGGGTGTATGTAAAACGCAGAACCCACCCGGAACCTACCGGAACCTGCCGGAACCACCCGGAACCTACCCGGAACCACTCGGAACTTACGCGGAACTACCCGGAACCTACCCGGAAGCTACCCGGAACCACCCGGAACCTACCCGGAACCATTTGGAACGCCACGGAACCTTCCCGGAACCCCAGGAACCCCCAGTTTTCACCTCAAAAAGAACAGAATGACACGTGACTAACGAAGTGTTTGTCATGCCAAAGGTCAAACTGCAAAGACAAGTATTTTGAATCGAAACCACGCGCATTGTACAAGTCAGCGAGAGAGCTTCCACATTTTTCTAATTCGACCATGAGTGAGGCGAAAGAGGCTATAATAATAGAAGATGAATAAGATGACGATACTGAAGAACTATATCAGTCCGTTTTCATCAGAACCGAGGAAACGTGTCCTAGCTAATTATAATTTAAATCTTTCCCTCGCCGGAAACAAGTCCAGAAATAAAGGGTTGAGTGTAGGCTCATTAGCTTTCCATCTGTTTAGACGTAGCGAAACAACTAGAACTAAACCAATTCTTTCAGGAACTTTTTTTCCATGGTAGTTCGTTTCAATCAAATAATGGTAAAATTTCCTTAAGTTTGCATATGACACGAGGCCGGTTGAATTGGGTCAGGTTGTATATGAGCATATTGTACTTGAACCAGAAACAACGAAACGAGCGAAACGACCGAAATGAAATCTACTCGTGTCGCAGTATCTGCATTCAAACTATTTATAACTCTGTCAAACATGTCAGCACTTTTCTTATTGAATTTTGTTCCCGGATTTCGTCTTTGCGGTATGATGGAAAACTTCAAGTAGTGCATCTTTTTGAACTTTATTGCCAAAAATCTTGCTCATATTGGTACAGGAATTAATAATGTGATGCATTTAACAAATTACAAAATTAGATTTCTTGCTTTAGCCAGAATACAATTTAAAATGTGAAAAATATCCACCTTTTTTTCGATGTCTTCGTGCTCGTCGTGGCGCTGGTGCTCATCCATCTATGCAGGCCCGTCGTGAATTTGTGATGTCATGATGTCACACACCTGGATCTGGATGCGAGAGGCTGCCGTAACGTGACAGAGATCATGGCCGTGCTTTATTAACTTTTTCATTTATTTACTTAATATTTTGCTCGTTTCGGTCCTTTCGTTTCGTTGTTTCTGGTTCAAGTACAATATGCACATATACAACCTGACCCAGTTCAACCGGCCTCGTCTCATGTAAACATAAGGGAATTTTACCATTATTTGATCGAAACGAGCTACCTTGGAAAAAGGTTCCTGAGTGACTTGGTTTAGTTCTAGCTGTTTCGTAACGCCTAAACATATGGAAAGCTAATGGACCTATACAAGAGAAAATTAGGTGAGAGAACAAATCCCCGTGCCCTATGGGTTTTCCAATCTATTTTAAGCTTCGTGTCACACTGTCAAAGCTATTTTTAGTCTCGGTCCCATGATCGCGCAGGCAATGGCCAACGGTCATCAGGTCGTGTTCATCTAAATAAGAAATTGAAAGTTTAGCGGGCTAAGAGAAAAAAAAATAAGTTTGTTTTGGACCGCCGCATCGTTAGCATTGGAAATCATTTTCAGAGCTCGGCAGGAAAATTATACGGGCTTCGCCGAAGCCGTAAAACAGAAGTCGCGTCATTCTCCCGCATGAATGATGAATGATTACCACAAAGTGCCAAGACTCGAATTTCTAACCTGCTTGAAAGTCGTTTCTCGGAAAGTGCCAAACGGATTGGAGTGAAAAGCACCTCTTTTGAAAGGTATTTTAAAGCGCAACACGGCTTAAATATTTGATTCGCGCTTGCTAGAACTTTCGCTCCAAAAACACTGGTGCAAATGTTTTTTATAGTTAATTTCGGAAGTGCTGTGTAATATTTACCAAGGTGGATCAATATCAGTATCTGGGCAACTGCGCACCTACCCCTCTCGCAGTAACACTACCTTATGAACTTATTATAACATGTTGGGTTAGGGGAGGGGTAGGTGTGCAGTTGCCCAGATACTGATATTGATCCACCAAGGATTGCATGACCACGTCGAGAAAAGGTGCTTCACCTGACTTACTGCAACGTTTGGGTCAAGAAAGGTCGCTTTGAAGAGCATTTCCAAAGCGCCAGGCAGGAAAATTTTCTTCTATGTGTTTAACCTAAGCTTACTTCGAAATAAGTCTTGTCATTTCTCTGCATGACTTATTCCAAGAGGCGCCATGCCGTGGCTATTCCAATAAACACGCACGGAGGTCGTTTCTCGAAAAGTAATACACGGATTAAATCGAAAAACATCCCTTTCGAAAGGTTAAATACTTGTTTTCCCGTTTGTTATATTAAAACTTTCGATCCGAAAATCCCGGTCCAAATTTCGAAATTGCTGTATAATGTTTACCGGAGTTTGGATGTCCACGGCGGAAAAAGTGCTTCTCTGGAACTACAACATCGTTTGGATCGAAAGAGACCTATTTGGAAAGCCTTTTGAGTGTTTATCCTGATTTTTACTTCGGAAATCAGTCGTGTCATCTCTCTGCATAACCGGTTCACGTAAGCCGCGCTAGCTGCTGACAAGAACTGCATTCTTAACACGCTCTAAAGTCGTTTCTCGACCGGTCTCGAAAATTAAGTACTGAACGACATAAAGCGAAAAAGACCTCTTTGGAAAGCTCTTTTAAGGCGCCAGACAGTTAGAATTATTATTCCTCTGACCTTACGAAATATGCTTCGAAAATTCCGGCGCACGGGTTTTGCATATTTGATTAAAGGGCCATTGCCACGATAAAGCGCATGTGCGGTCTTGATTGACCCCAATTTTTTTAAACCAATAGAAACCGTAATACTATAACGAGCGCCACTAATTTGCAGCGGGTCAGCTTACAGTTGCACGTGCCTTTGTTTGTAAAGAATATTTATCATGTTTATGTTGTGTGAATGCCGTGTCCGTTGATTACAAGCACATACGCTTTACTTTCTTCCAACTTGCATGCATATCTGCAGCTATATATACAAAGTTTCCGATTTTCGTCCTTGGATCTTTTCTTCTTTTTTCGTTTTTTTCGAACAAGATGGCTACTAGGTGAAAGTAGCTTTCGTCTCTAGCCGCTTCGAAAACCCTCTCGAGGACATTGTATTTCTCGACGGCACTCAACTCAAAACACAAAATACGACTTTTAAATCTTTCATGGATGACTAAACAGTTCTTCAATATCGGTATTACTATTTTCACACGCCTCACAAAGCCGATGGAGAAGGAATTTTTTCACAAATAACAACTTTGAAAACTGTTCCGTCGGATGAGAAATCAAATTGGTGCACATGCGCAGAAGGGTGTCAAATGCCCTTTAACTGTTTTAAAAAATTAAACTTCACTGTGATTAAAATTAGATTGAAAAAAATTATCATTGGAAGAGGCCCATGTGTGGAGGATGGGTTCTCTTAGATCATGGTCTCTGACCTGCACTCACCTCTTCTTTCTGGACTTGAGTGAAACGACCTACCTTGGAAAATAAGTTCCTGAGTAACTTGGTTTAGTTCTAGTTGTTTCGGACTTGTTTCTGGCGAGTAAACGGAAAAGATTTTGATTAGCTCGTCATGATCATTCCGTTCGATCTTTACAGCCCTGTGGAAATGACATGAAACCGCGTAAATTTGTGAGCAGATATTTCGGAAAGCGATCAGCATTTAATCTTACCGAACTCAAGAACATGATATTGAATTTATGGAGACCTTGGAAAAAATCCGATTCCCAGATGGGATTTGAACCCACGACCCTCCGTGATCTAGTCGGATGTTCTAACCATTTAGCAACTGGAGACTCTATGGTGAGCAAGGGTCAATTTGTGGGTCTCGACTGGAACCGCATCACGCGGCTACACAGCCAAGTAATGACTGGCACACATGAACTCACTAACAGCGTCACGCTGTCACATTAAAGCATATCAAGATACAGCCAACCAACCTCCAAAGTGACTATATTAAAGATGAAACAACAACAACATGATATTGAATTTATGGAGACCTCGGAAAAAAATCCGAGTCCCATCTAGGACCAGCTGGGATTTTTTTCGAGGTCTCCATAAATTCAATATCATGAGGTCTCCATAAATTCAATACTCCATAAATTCAATATCATAAATTCAATATCATGTTGTTGTTGTTTCATCTTTAATATAGTCACTTTGGAGGTTGGTTGGCTGCATCTTGATATGCTTTAACGTGACAGCGTGATGCTGTTAGTGAGTTCATGTGTACCAGGCATTACTTAGCTGTGTAGCCGCGTGATGCGGTTCCAGTCGAGACCCACAAATTGACCCTTGCTCACCATAGAGTCTCCAGTAGCTCAGTGGTTAGAGCATCTGACTAGATCAGGGAGGGTCGTGGGTTCAAATCCCATCTGGGACTCGGAGTTTTTTCCGAGATCTCCATAAATTCACATCATGTTGTTGTTGTTTCATCTTTAATGGAACTCAAGAAACAGTCCAATTTCTGTACAAGGAAATGTTGTTACCTGGCAATAGGACAGGTTTCCTCGGTTTTGATGAAAACGGACTGATATAGTTCTTCAGTATCGTCATCTTCTTATTCATCTTCTATTATGATAGCTTCTTTCGCCTCAACCATGGTCGAATTAAAAAAATGTGAAAGCTCTCTTGCTGACTTGCACAACGCGCGTGGTTTCGATCGAATCAAAATACTTGTCTTTGCACTTCGACCTTTGGCATGGCAAACACTCCGTTATTCACGTGCCATCCTGTTCTTTTAATTTTGAGGTGAAAACTACTTATTTTTGTTCGATTTTTATTAGTTTAATTTTTTTATTTTGTTTCTTATTATTTTTATTTGATTTATATTATTTTGGTTTTCTGTCTAGGTTCTTGGGGATTCTGGGAAGGTTCCGGGGGATTCCGAGTGGTTCCGGGTAGGTTCCGGCAGGATCCGGGTGAGTTCCGCTTTTTACATACACCCACATCTCTGTGATTTGTAAATTTTCAATTAACTCAAGTTTTGATTGATCACATCGCCGCGCTATTATATTTTAGTTTTTTATCCCTTCTGTTTATTCCAGTCATGCCGGGTGGTGGCGCGCTCAGAACTGAGATGCTGGTTTATCGAAGAGCCTTTCAATGGCTTCCAAAATTTTCTAATCAACCGCAAATAGTAGAACTTACTGTTTTTTTTTTGTTTTTTTTTTTTCAAACACAAGTTTCTATATCTACCTTCCATTTAGATCATAAATGAACTGTAACATTCCTCACAGTCACCCGAAGTTTCATCCCGGCCCAGAAGCTGGCCATTCGGTAATTTAAATGGGTTTTTAGGTGTATGTTAATTAGGCGCTCTTCACGTTATGTGATCTGGTAATTGCTCTTCTTTTAGCTGGATAGAGACAATGTTGTGAGCGAAACTCGTTTTCGTTAGAGCATTTTGCTGTGCACATTTCCATTGGCGTAAAATAAGCACACATGTCCCACAGTTTTGTACCCATTACGAAATCTGTTTGAATAAAATGGCAGTTTAAACTCAGCTCCCCAAGCGTGGTATATTAAATCAGTTTCCTGGTCCCCGCCTTGTGTACCTTGAAAATTATGCTGGACACATGCGTAATTTTACAGGTAGTGTGGATTGTTGGGGTTTTAAAGGGGGAGGGGGGAGGGGGGAGGGGGGCGGAAGGTCAAGCCATTTTATCATGCAACAACAATGAAGAGGGAGGGAAGGGGTGTCTAGCTTGAGAAAATGCAAATTTAATCAAAACTATACACCTAATTGCAACATTGAAGAAATTAGGTCTGGCAGTGTCTTTAAAATAATCCCTCACTGTGTTACCTATAGAGCTTTAAAAATACCATGGCTTTTCCAGGACCTCTATCATGATCCTCCACAGTTTTCCATGACCTAAATTTGGCCATTTTTCTTGAAAACTTTTCTTGATTGTGTGCGACTTTTCTCTATTTCCTTTGTTTCCAGATGCAAAACTGCCAAAATTATTTTATTTTCAATGGCTTTCAAAGACCCACACTTAAATTCCATGAAAAAGAACATCTATAATTCGACAACTTCCCATGTAGTGCAGTGATTTTACGCCTGGACCTGCCACTAATTGCAACAGAACCTTTCTCTTCGCCAATCATTTAGGAATGGTCTCTCTCTTTTATTCTACTTGTTTATCGCCAGGACTGCCCCCGATTCTTCCGAATTTGATTAGGTAGTTCTGGGTACTTTCATCTTGTAGATATCTTCACTAATTCATGATTAAGTTCAAATAATCTCATTAACGTTTCTTACTCAAAGACATACAGAATTTCATTTTTTCCCTCAGAGAGGTCGGGCTAAAGAAAGGCTATGACACTTCGTTATCGCTAAACAATACACAGCTACTATACCCGACTCCTTTTCAACATACAAATAAGGAAGATACATATGAATGGTGTGCCGTGTAGCACTAAAAACACAAATGGTGGAACAGAGAATTAACTCTGAAGTGCAAATTAAAATGCTAATAGAACCCATGAATAACCCACTGGGCGTTAATCCTAGTAAAGGGAATCAGGGAACCACACGAGGTAAAGAAAAAATTATTTTGCCCTCGGTGGGAATCGAACCCACGACCTCCGGATTAGATCTACTGTTTCTCTGCCGACTGAGCTACGAGGTTTGACAGAGACAGTTATTCAGGTGGTGAATCGCGGCGAAGAGAAAGTAAGGATACATATGAATGTTGTGCCGCGTTGCCTTAAGAACACAAATGGTGGAACAGAGAATTAACTCTGAAGTGTTAATTAAAGCGCTAATTGAACCCATAGCCCTAGTAAAGGGAATCAGGGAACCACACGAGGTAAAGACAAAAATATTTTGACCTCAGTGGGAATCGAACGCACGACCTCCGGATTAGATCTATCTACCGTTCCTCTGGCGACTGAGCTACGAGGTTGGACGGAGACAGAGTAACGGTAGATCTAATGCTGAGGTCTTGGGTTCGATTCTCCCCAGGCTTTCCTCCGTAGAGGGATACCAGCGCATTTTCTCCTGCTTCCACGATATCATCGACTGTGGAAAAGGAGTTGAAAACCAGTTTGCTTTCTCTCTGAACTGTAACGAGTTGGCATATT